>JAYMFT010100048.1:0-13787 GCA_038088735.1 Panulirus argus
GAGGCACATTGTGCCTCGCCTGCCTTATTTAACGAAAGGTAGCCTGGCTGCCTTATCCTCAAGTGTGGTGGAGATATATATATATATATATATATATATATATATATATATATATATATAATGCGTAATTTATCACAGAATATATTTTTAAATAGGGGTAGTTTATGAACGATATAAGATGTTACATGCTAGCTTTCGATGCTAAGTGACAGTGCGATTACGCATTATGCCGAAAATGAACCGGACCCTGTTCCGTTAATCAGGAGCTTTGCTTCGTATGAGAGTGGGTTAGTCAGTGCAGAGATGAGAGAGAAGAAAGCCGTCAAGTAAAAGAGAGAGAGAGAGAGAGAGAGAGAGAGAGAGAGAGAGTGAGTTGGGCGGCAAGAGCGGGGTGGAAGGTTGCAAGAGGTGAGGTGGCTGGCTGGAAGAATATGAACCTGAGCAGGAAGGGAGAGAGAGTGGGTATATTAAATGAGAAATTGGAATACAACAAAGAGACTCTGTGTGTGTGTGTGTGTGTGTGTGTGTGTGTGTGTGTGCGCGAGTCGGGGCGGACGGGTCGTTGAACTGGAAGGCTCGTCTCTGCTCTAACCTACCGGTGTCGCTGCTCCAAATCCCCAAGATTCCCTCACACACACCTTGATGCTATTCATCCTCGCCTCATTCGTAACTGTTACAGTCTATTTCCGTCTCCGCACACAAGACGGATCCTTTTTATAGCCAGCCCAGGCCGCAGATGGTGAATGAGACCGCACAGGTTCTGTGGGAAGCCGCACAGGTGATGGCGGAGGTCACACTGACGTTGGTGATGGAGGTCACATGGTGGTGGTGATGAAGATCACATAGTTGGTGATGGAGGTCACATAGTGATGGTGAATATCACATAGTTGGTGATGGAGGTCGCATAGTTGTGATGAAGATCACATAGGTGGTGATGGAGGTCACATAGTGATGGTGAATATCACATAGTTGGTGATGGAGGTCACATAGTGGTGATGAAGATCACATAAGGTGGTGATGGAGGTCACATAATAGACGTTAGTGATGGAGGTCACATAGTGGTGATAAAGATCGCATAGGTGGTGATGGAGGTCACATAGTGATGGTGAATATCACATAGGTGGTGATGGGGTTCACATGATAGATGTTGGTGATGGAGGTCAAATAGTGGTGCTGAAGATCACATAGATAGTGATGGAGGTCACAGAGTGGTGATGAATATCACATATGTGATCACAGGTGATAAGAGAGAGAGACCACACAGGCAAAGGGGATGATAAAAGACATCACGCGTGATGGCGGCTATGCATGTGATGATTGACATTGCTGTTGATGACGGAGACCGCCCGCATAGTTGATGATGGAGGTCATGAGTGATGATTGAGATCAATATGAGTGGTAATGTGGGTCATGTGAGTGATGAGAGAGACCAGTATGAGTGATAATGGAGTGAGGCAAATATAATAAAAAAAAAAACTCCAGAAGCGATGAAGGAAACCACATAAATAACGACAGTAAACACTCGAGAGATACTGGAGGTCACGCAGAGTGATGACGGTCACCCCACAGTAACTGAAATGATAACGGGAGGGTGAGGCATGAGTGAACTGAATCTATTTGGAACAAGCTGGGTTACACGGCGTTGCACGAGGAAAAAAAAAAGAAAGAAAAGAATGTGCCTAAAAAATAAAGATATGAAAATGGCCTTTCTTGACATCTGATTGGCTTGCAATGCCGACTGTTGAAAAATTGAAACATCTGGTCACTTCTCAATTGAATGACTAGTTGTAGGTTCAGTAGTAGTAAGTCTGAACCTTGATAGGTGGCCTTTATACGCCTCGAAGGCCAGGCTCTGGTACCTTTTGATCCCGAGGTAACGTCATTACAATTTGAGGCACACAAGTCGCTTATTTTGAATAAGTGCAGCGAATTTAGGGTAATTTATAATGCTGGGTTGGCCATTAGTGGTCTCAGAGAAGCCTTCAAGGCCATGAAGTGCCTGCACGCAAAACTTGGGACCTCTACGTGCTATATCTGAAGCTGTAGTAAGGCTGAACCTTTGAAAGGTGGCCTTTGTTGGCATTTACGGTCAGGCTGTGATACCCTTGGATCCCTCCTTTGATCCTGAGGTACCATAATTATAATTTGAGGCTTCTACGTCACCTACTTTGAACAAGAGCTGTGAACTAACTGTAATCTGTTAGGCTGGGATAGGCTCTAGTGGCTTCAAAAAAGTCTTCAAGGTCAAGGTGCGGTAGCCAAAAACCTGGCCCAGATTCTGAAGTACCTACACCCAAAGTATGGAGCTTGTAGGTGCAACAGTTTGGCTTTGAAAAAGGTGCATACAAACTTACAAACACTTGGAATTATAATTGTCTACGATTATAATTATAAATATATGATTATTGGAGTACCTGCTTCAAGAAGTATATAGAGAGGCTGAACAGAGTGCAATAATGTGCTTCGTTTGGCGGGTCTTGCTGGTTAGAGTTTAAACATTTTCATAGCTTGAATAGCAAAGACCTTGGGACACAGTGGAAACTCGGTAAGGAAACAGTTAAACGAAATGCCAGGGAATACTGTTTCGTAATAGGTTAAATGGCATTTGGATTAGTTGAAACTGTCGTGTGTGTATAGGATTAGGATGTTTTCAGAGCAAGGCTGGACGAAATAGGTCAGAACGCTATGAAGGCTGTTCACTTTCTGCAGGTATGAATAGGTAATTACACACATATACGACTCTGTAAACCATAACATTATCCTGAAGAAAGCCGTTGACCTGGGACTAGGTGGGTGTATCGTCTCGTGGCTGGCGGACTTCCTGACCAGGCGACTCCATCCGTCCGCTTTAGGGAAGCCACATCGACCTCACTATCCCTAACACGTAGTGTACCACAGGGCACCAAGACGGGGCCGTTCTGCTTCCTCATCCTCATCAGTGACGCCCTGAAGGACATAAACCATCGCAGGAAGTACGTAGACGACTCCATCTTTAGCATCAATATTACAACATCAACTCTCCTGACTTCAGTCCCTTTCTGCACATCATCAGCAACCTTCAGGAGTAGACCATGGCCAATGACGTCACCATCAACCACAACAAGGCTGTGATGATGCACATCAACCTTGACGAAGACAACATCCTGTCGCCTGACATCCTCCCGGTAGTCAGACACTTCAAAATTCTTGATGTCACAGTAGACGACGGTTTAAACTGGAAGAGTCACGTCATCACTGTCATCAAATCTTCCCCATACCGTCTGTACTTCTCCGCCGACTGAAATTACTAGGCGTCCCACCAATTAAGCTCAGGAATGTTTGTACCATCTTCACTCTACCTCAGCCCACCTATGCCTTTCCAGCCTGGTCCTCCTCACCAACAGCTACACAGAGTGACCAGCTAGAAAAGGTGCAGAAAAGGGCATGCAGAATCATCCTGGGCCCTTCTTGCACCACCTACCAAGAGGCCTTCATGTTGCTGAACCTGTTCACCTTCTCCGACCAACACCGGCGGCTCATACGGCAGTTTAGCAATAAACTGCTGACATCCCCCCGACACAGAGACCTCCTTTCCCCCGACGGCCCTCCACAATAGACCGCCGTTCGTCACCGTAATCGATTTGTTCTAGTCAGAGTTCGTACAGACAGATATAAGAACATTCCTACCTTTGCGAACTTCATAAACAATCCATCAACAGGTGCATAGCTATGCAAGTGAACAGTTCACTTATCTGTTAGGTTATGTGGTATGTCAGCTACTATATTACTGTAACTATTCATCACTTAATATTCAGTCACGCTCATATTGTACAAAACATACAAATGACGCGTTAATCATCCCTGTGCATCTGCCACCCTGGCTATCTAAATGTACGTAACCCATAAATATGCTTATCCAGAGTGTGGAGTTATCCAGCTCACCCTAATCTTAACTCTTGTATGTTTAGTTAACTAGTGGCCATCATGCCCTCACGGTCCTGTAATATCTCTAATACCTCAATTGTATATTTTCAGCTAAATGGCTTTTTACATTCAGTAAAACATTATTTATTTATTCACACGCCCACACACACACACACACACACACACACACACACACACACACACACACACATACACACACCTCCATAGTGCATTAGTTAGCGTTGTGACTCACCAATCTATAAAGCCCGGGTTCAAGTCCCGGACAGGGCAGCTGGCTCACAGACAACCTAGCTGTTCAGCCTCTACATCGGGCTGGTCGACTAGTGGCTTCCTGGTTTTAGCTGGGGTGTGTATATGTGTGTGCCAGAAGGGTATTACATCTCTGGATGGCCAATGTCGACAGTCCACAACGACGATACTTGGACATGAATATAAAAGATATACTGTTAATGTTCCAAGTGAGTGTGTTCTGTGTACTCCATGAAACATTTGAATGTTGTTGGAGTCTCCAAGTATATTGTATCAGTCTGTAGACCCGGAACAGTCCCCTAAATCTTCGTACCCACGCTTCCAGGTATTCGGCTGGACGCCAATCTTTCTCTTCCAAGTACTCGGCTGGACCCCAACCCCAATACTTCCATAAACTCGGTTGGGTCCCCAGTGCTATGTCCGTTAGTGTCGAGGTTCTGTCCGTTATTGTCAGGGTGAAGGTGAGCAGCGTAGTAGTAGTGTGTGAGGTGGAGGAACACAGTGTACCCCTCACTGGGCGAAGACCGTGATTATTTTGGTGTTTAAAGGTAGAGTAAACATTTGTATGCAAACGACAGAGGAGTAAGTAACCTCCGTGTAAAATACCATGATATACGGTAGAGCTGTGACACTGTGGTAAAGACACTGTGATTTAAGCTCATATTGGGTTGTGGAAGGGAAAAGGATATGTAAACACCAGAATTTCGTACTGTGACAGGTAAGAGAGAATGTTTTGAACAAAGAAAAATGAGTACGAGCAGCCTTTACGGATTTAGAAAAGTGATAAATCTTGATGATGTAGAACTATGGGAAGTCCTGACTCTCAGAGGTGTGTAAAGAAGACTAGTGAAGCCTGAGAAGGGATGATATGATGGAAGTGGTAACAGTGTGGGCAAATGATAGTAGGTAGAACATGATGGTTTGAAATATGTATAAAGATACCTCAGGGTTGTGCAATGTCACCTTTTTTTTTATGCTTGTACTGTTAAGGGAATACGTATACTTCGGAGTTGTGCGTTGCCACCCTGATTGTTTAATGCTTATAAGGTGAAGGGAATATACTTCAGGGTTGTGTAATGTCACCCTGTTTTTTCAATGCTTTTCGGTTAGGGGAACATAACGTCAGGGTTGCGTGATGTCACCCTAGTTGTTTAATGCTTGTACAACTTGTGTAATGTCGTCCTGGTTGATTAATGTTTTTACGGTCGAGGCATCACGTGGACTGAGTGAGTGAGGCGCGGTGATGCCAGTCAGTGTACTCAAGCGATACAGTTCCGCCCGTGGAGTTATGAAGACCTGGGGAGATCTGTGGGTCGCCTCGTCGTCTAATGTAGTAGGAGGTCGTTGAGGGTAAGTTAATAAGAGAACGGGTCTTGCTTCTGGAGGTTGTAGACTGGTGAGTTGTCCTGAATATAGAATTCTTAAAGTTCGTTTCAGATATATTTAGCTCATCTCATAACAAGGAGCCCTTATGTATTCGCTCAGTCGCAGGCGGCGTCACACCGCCCGGCTATCCCCTTAGGCACAACGGTACGACACTGAACAAGACAGCACGACGCTTACATACGATGGCTTGACTCTTGATTTAATCCTTCCTGCTCGACAGATTAATGTCATATGCAAATGTCGGGTTGCTCGAGTTGTCAAAGAGTGCAGAAGTACGTTATCTCTGAGTTATTGCTCTCAGATACATGTAATATGGAATATAATTTTATTTATTCATTTTTCATGATATGACGTACTGACAAATGTTGGTAATTTTCTCGTTTCTTTGAACCTACTTTTGATGTTTTAGTGTTTTTGAGAAAATTTTCAGACCTCTGTATAAATCATCTCTACTCACTGTCTGAAACGATAGTAAACTAGTAGATGTGTGGAGAGATATGGTGTACATTGGAGTAGAAACTACCAACTACCATAGTTACTATACAATAGTACTTTAGTGCTATAGTACAGTCCTATGTCTTATGTACACCTGACTGTGAGAAATACGGGGATAGCAAGAAGCGTGAGAGGGTAGCGAGGAGGAACAGGGGATAGTAACAAGCAACACGAGGTACTAAGAAGCAAGACAAGGTAGCGAGAAGAAATGGGGGAGGGGGAGCTAAAAGGAAGCAAGAAGGAGAGGCGAGAGGAGCCTAACATGAAGCAAGAAGGGGTAGCAAGAGGGACCTAACATGAAGCAAGAAGGGGTAGCGAAGGAGAATCACATATAAAGACATTACCTCTCTATCAGGGCCACGTAACACCATACGACTGTAACAGCTTGGGATGGTAACTGGCAGTGTCAGAAGAGGGAGACACTGGAGTTGGCTTCCCCCGACCCAGACATCCCCAGACGTAGGGCAAAAAACTGTGTAATTAACACTTGGGGTAGAATTCCGTCTCGAATGTGGAGAAACAGAGGAGCTGCTCTGCGTGTTTACTTTTAAAGGTGATTAATGTCTGTACTGGGAGAGAGGAACTAAAAATGATTATCTTATCCAGCCAGACAACGTCGTGTCTGTGTGACTGCAGAGGGCTGCTGGGGCGGGCCACCCTCCTGGGGCAGCGGAGGAACAGAGATGCGAAGACAGTTATGGATGAGTGCAGAGAGCAAGAAGGATGGTGCCAGGAGGCGCTGTGGAAGGTAGAGGTCGGAAGTGGGTCACTCGTTACGAGAAATAGACAGATAAATGGTGTTGCGTGGTTGATGGGTAGATGGGGATGGTAGATGGAGAGGAGTGATGGTTGGTGCATCATGGTAGATGGGGAAGATTAGGGTAATAGATGGCGCATCGTGGTAGATGGGGAAGAATGAGGTGTTAGATGGAGTGTCGTGGTGGATAACAAAGTGCTAATATTGGTGTATTTGAATTATAAAGAGACGGAGTGGGGAAATTTGGATTGTCGTGATGAGAATGAGCCATGAAGGCGCAGGTATTTTTAAGGTTGCATGCCGGGAAATGTCCCATACTAGCACGTCTGTGAATACACTAGGATGATTGATACACCATCATTACTAGATCTTATATTCATATGATACACCAACTGGAGAAAGGGATCGTGCAGTACTTTTGTTTGAGTCTCTGGTACATGAGAATGTAAAAAGAGCAGAGATAAGACAAGGTGTAATCGTAGATACTGCACAAAACATATTCTGTGGTAGCGTAGATTGTGAATTGGAGTTCAGAAACTAGAAATCTGGGCGTTGTTTATGAAAGGTTCTTTGGGATTTACAGTGAAGGAGTAGGTTCGAGGATACCGCTAGTCTCAAATACAAAGGGAAGATTGATGAAGACGGGTTATAGTTCAATAGATGTCGAAACTCAAAGAAGCTTCGTGATTTTCTTTGAAGGTACAGGCGATACTCCAGCTAGCCGGCATTTGTAAGGTATAAGAGATCAAGGAACGAGTATAACAATAAGAAAGGAGGCATAAAGAAACTTTGAAAAAGAATATTGTGGACGAGGCAATAAAATTTAGAAAGATGCTCTTTAGATTCATCAGCAGTAAATCTTCAGGTAAAAAACGCTACTCAGGTTAAGGAATTCAGAAGGAAGAATTTCAGAGGATTATGCAGTAAATGTGGAAACTTAACGAAAAGATCAAGTGTTTGTTTAACGAAAGACGCTATAGTGCCAACACAAATGAGATGGAATGATGTTGAGGTTTTAGAGAACACTGGGATATGTAGAAAAGACGCGAACCATATGTGTTGAAGAAGTGTGCAGATACACGTAACGGAACTCTTGCAATACCGTTCGAGACGTCGCTGAAGAGGGCAAAGTGGTAAGGGAGTGGACAAATGCAAATGTCATACCTGTCTGTACAAAAGGAGACCGGGAAGAGGCACTGAACTTCAGGCAGGTTTCCCTAACGAGTGTGATCCATAATGTATTGAAAAAAGATAATCAGAAAGCAAATGGATGGCAATCTGCAGTGGAGAAATTACTTGGGTGAAAGACGACAAAGTTTCCGGGGAAAGTAGTTCATATGTAGCGAGCCTTGTGAATATCTACGGTAAAGTGAACTCCGTTTTAGTCAGAAGGGAAGGTTGGGTTGAGTTTTTGTATTTGGCCAGAAAGTATTTGACACTGTGCGGCATGGCAGGCAGGAAAGTGAATCATAAGCCAGGAATAAGAGGAGACTTCCTTGATGGAAAGAGGATTATCTTAGAGGAAGGGAAGAAAGTACGCATGTCAGAGGAGCCTTTTTGAAATAGGTTAAGGTCACCATTAGAGTATTGCAAGGTTCTGTTCTGAGACCGTTACTCTTCTTAATGTAAGTGAATGACTTGCCAGAAGGGCCGGTGAACGTAGAGACGTGATGCATACACTCATGGTTAAGAGACGGGGCAGCACGAGTACAAAACACTCTCTTCATAACACATATGGCAATCACACACACACACACACACACACACACACACACAAAGCAAGCACGGCTGGGCGGCATACGCGAACTGATCATCCATTAGAAAACTGTGTAGGAAAATAGTCCCATGTGAAGCGATTGTAGTAGGTAATGGGGGAGAGGGAGTACTTGGAGTCGTGTATTAATCAGAAAAGAAGATAACTTTCCTTTTTGTGAAATACATTCTTAGGTTTTTTTTCTTTAAAGTTTAAGAAATGTAGTGGGTAGAATATACAGGTTCGTGGTACGAGCCAAGGTCTTCCAGAAATCTAACACGAATAGAGTCGCATATCTGTTGATGTCTTGAGCACGAAGGTAGTTCAACCCTTGAGACCACTAGGGTACCTCGCTGGAGAACGACGTTGTTGGGTATGATGGTCTTTACCACTGACCTGGGCCTTTAAGGGTCAGGTCGAAGAACAGACCATAATAGCCCAGGGCCGCATCGTCCTCGCGTACGAGTCAGTGTCAAGAAGAACAGGCTACAAGCACACAGCTAAGTCGCTGTTTGGTACGGGCTACGGCGAGCCGCGACGAGGATCGCTGTACCAAGAGCGGCGCAACGCACGGCCTTGGCAAAGCAGAGACGAACCCGACGCTCACCGCCTGCGCCAACACCGGGTCGCGCTTGCTACCACCACACACTGCGCGTCTTCTCTCGTATTTGGTTGCATCGTTATTTCATGTATATTCTTTTCAATGACGGGGAACTGTCAGCCTGCGGTATTTCTTTCGCCGTGGTGTGATGCATCGAGCCGATGGTTCAGCTTCGTTGTCATTATAGGTGATGAATTTAGACGAAACATCTGGAAGGATGGGAACTGATTCATACATAAAGAAATAAGACATTTTCTTAAACTGATGTTGCGAGGTGTCCGTCTGTATGGACGTCACCCGAGGGGGCCTCTGTTGAACTGCGTATCAGAACCCCGAGCTCTTTGACCGACTCAAGCGAACCACAGGGTCAGTTTTCAAGACTGGATTTTCGTGTTATGAAATATTCATTTTGAAATTTGATACTACAACACAATCATACACACACACACACACACACACACACACACACACACACACACACAAAAGCTCTTTTGTGATTAATTAACTGCTTACTATTATGACCAGCCAGTTCTCAGAACTGCCTAAATAAAGTAAGCCGTTCTCTCTCTCTCTCTCTCTCTCTCTCTCTCTCTCTCTCTCTCTCTCTCTCTCTCTCTCTCTCTCACACACTACCACGCAAAAGGCCCTGGGTTTGAGTTCTGGCTATTGGAGGATATTATGTGATATATATATATATATATATATATATATATATATATATATATATATATGGATAGATGTATAGTATATTTATGTAGATTTTTTCTTATGTCTTCTGATGTACAGGTGAAAGTGAAAAGTATTTTATGGACGACTAAGACGGGATTACGTCATGAGGGTCTGATCCTGGAGTACAGGAGACGCACTGCCTGGAGACGCGGGCTCCATTAAATAGATTTTTTTATTTATGTTTTGTTACCTTTTTATTTTTATGTCAGCTGAGACGGCACGGGCAACTGAATGCCCTAAATCAGTTATACAGTTAAGAATAGTTAGTTGTTCGTGATGTGAGTGTTTCATCACTTTCATTTAATGCACTTTTGGCTTGTTTTCGTTACTTAGTTACCCACCGTGTGAAGCCACTGTGTATTGATAATGAGAGAATTTTAATATTACAAAATAGATTAGGAAATTCTCTAAACAAAGGACATGAAATTTTGTTTGAACACCAGGAAGTGTTTGTTGTCAGACTTGATTCCCGAAAACAGCTTCGGGAACAACAATATGTACTCTAATGCATCTGAATCTAAACAGCAACAGACCGCTGGGTCTTAACGAGGCTGTTTGTGTTAGCAGAAGAGAGCAGTAACGCACTGATCAGTGTGGTAGGATTAGAAAGACTTTGAGAGTTTTCAAGAGGAAGACCTAGAAACCTATCGCATAGCTGAGGAGATGCGAATAATGTCATTCGTGGATCTGAAGCAAAACATTTATCAAGTCTGTGCCTAAACGTATCGATGGTACTGCTTCAATTACTCTGAATGGTAAATCGTTCCATATTCTAAGAATACTCCTTGAAGAAAATGTACTTCGCCTCATTCGAGGTAAAACAATTTCCCACTAGTATATATATATATATATACATTGCTAACGAGTGATATCAGACGAATCTATTATTCTTAAGTAGCTCGTTATATCGAGATTTATCGGGACCTTTAATGATTCTGAATACTTGTATTAGATCACCTCTTATCCTTCTCTTTTCTCTGCTAAATACAGTCATTTCTTTTGTCTCTTAAAGGATTTGATTCTCTGGCTAGGAATCTTCCTGGTAGCTCGCCTCTGTACTCTCTCCATTCTGCCTTGTCTTTCCTCAAACAGGGTGACCAAAGCTGGAGTCTCCGTTGAACTGTTGGCGAGAGACTCGCGTTTTGCAGAACGGTGTGTGAGTAATGACTTGCCTTACGGCGCAGCCACTGAGCACGACGGTACGTCCCTTGGGTATTGATGACACAACCTTTAAATCTGACCTTTACGGGTCAAGCTGAAAGGGGTTAGCATTTTCGCCGTGGAAGGGAGGTGGATCTTCCGTACTCCGTTACCATCCGTTGAAACTGCGCCTGACTTTATTTAGTAGCGTGCTCCTCAGGCTGTTACGAAGGATTCATCGCAGGAGCCATCGTTAACGCAACCTCCGACAATAGAGAACGACGATCGTGGTAATGAAATGCCACAGACGAAGGTAGACGTAAGATCAAAATCAATCGCACCGCTAATTTCATATTCTTACAGTCTCCGTCGATTTCCGAGTCTCGTTTAAAAGCGTGTAACGGTTTTACCGTTGGTGATATAACTAGGCGCTTAAGCTGGTGCATCCACCATCGGCATACATTGTTAGGGAGAAGATGCGCCTCACACACACACACACACACACACAACAAGGGCGACGCATCGTTCTGAGTCTCACAAGTGATTAGCGGCGACCTTGTAAGTGAACCTCGGCAAGTGGAGCAAGATTAATGGTCCCCGATCTGGGGCATCTCTGCCATAATGCAGTGGACACCCCCTACCAAAACAACCTTGTCAACTCCCTCGGTAAGGTCCAGAGCTGCTTGCTCCAGCTCAAGTAAAGCGAAATGTAATATTTTTCTTGTGGCGAGTCTCACGTCTGGCGGGGTCCCCTTACAGTACTGGCTTCTGTCCGTCATTGCTTCCAGCTATACCACCAGTCTGTCTACTCTGGTGGACATGTTAAGAAACGTCTTCTAACTGTGATTTGATAAACACATTGTTTGTTATGGCATTATTATTTAATCGTCAGTACATATGCAAAAATGCATCTGATATTTAGTGATTTTGTTTCCTCTTCTGAGTAATGTGTTAGTGTGTGTGTGTGTGTGTTGGAGGTGGGGGAGGTCATAGTGTATTTGATGCGGTATCAAGAGTATTGCTAGTTAATGTCTTTACCTTAATTCTGTTCAGGTGCTGTTAAAGCGCAGAACTACACGGTTTCAGAAATCCAGTATCCCATATATTGTATCAAAACTTAACACCACACAGAATTCCTCATGATGTCTCATTTTAACAATTTGTTTCTGTATACATAGACTTATACAGTATTTTGACATTTTCCGCATTGATATTCCATTTAAAGAGACTTGATTGTTCTTAATGTGTTTTATATGTTCTTAGTTTATCACTTTTATCTTTTATTTTTCTAAGATTTTGTAGTTTTAGGGATAAATCCAATTTTAATTCAAACTAGTTATTGTAAACCAAGACACTATGTTTTATATTGAATCATTCAGTGTATAACTTTCTTGGTCAATAAACCATTTATCATTTATTATTATTATTATTATGACTATGTGTCATTTTATTTTGTAGCAGATTCACACATGTGCTTATGACTGAGAGTTGAATATCTGTTGCATTACATGATAATAAGTTTATGGGAATCCTTTAATTCTTAATTTATGTAGTTCTGCAATGCCTTAAGAATATATTTTGTTTAGATAGAGGAAATGAATTGAAGAGAATAATGGTGAAAGAATAGATGAGGGATTACAGGAGAGATCACTGTCAGTATAGAGGAATGATCAAAAATAGGATATGACTGATTTGATGGAGGCTTTTTATAACCTGTCCTGTTTTGTAATGGAAGATGTCTACGTAGGACATGGATAGAGAGGGTAGTGTGTCAGCTCTCATAAGAGCTATTTGGGCATCAGGAAATATAGACAGAATGATGAGCTGAATGGAACTTAAAGCAAGAGTAATTAAACTTAGGTTGTGGTTTTGTAAGGAAGCATTTCATTTTTTATTTATATTCTTATAAAGGAACTGCTGTTTAAAGAATTTCTTAAACGAAAATGAAACAATTTGATGAGCTGAGTAGATATATCAGGACATAAGTTGAGGATGTATATGAATGCTTTATTAGTCTCTGTATTTTGTCTCATGGTAGTCGGAAGAATACAAAGTGAAACCACATCCACTCAAATGTACTTATAAATTCCATTTTAGATGGTATTGATTTTCATTGGAGATGATTATTATCCATGGGAAGAGAGGTTTCTTGCTAAGTATAGATTTGTGGTTGGGCTGGTGGATGAGTTTTAAATATGAATCTTTGTAACTCTTCAGGTAGTGGCACTGGCTTTGGAAGTACAAGCCTCTTCGGTCAGAACAACAATCAACAAAAGACTGGTGGCCTATCCTTTATTCCATTTGGAACTAGTAATACCATGGGACAGGCTCTTGGCACAAACACAGGAGCTAGTGTGTTTAACACCAGTGGAACAAATACTAGTGCAGGCATCTCTGGGACTAGCCATTTTAACCCAGGCACAGGTATGTTTGCTGACCCCTTTTAGATTTACATTATGTTGTTAATTTCAAAGATGTTTAAAAAGAATGCAGTAGCTTAATGTTGGCTTTTTGCAGTTAGCGTTTCTGACCATGACTCATTCATGGGCTGCTCAGGGTGGAGTGCATAGATTTGAATGGTCACCTGGCTCAGGCTAGTATAGGGTGGGGAGGGGGCAAAGGTTCTGGGAGCGATGAAGAATGTGTGGATGGAGAGAAGATTATCTTGGGAGAATGTGGTGTGGGAGGTAAACTGCTGGAAGCAGTGAGAAGTTTTTATCATGGGTGTAAGGCATGTGTACGAGTAGGAAAAG
>JAYMFT010100069.1:0-13787 GCA_038088735.1 Panulirus argus
TATATATATATATATATATATATATATATATATATATATATATATATATATATATATATATATATATATGAACTGTTCGTATCCTGAGCCTCCAGTTTTCAACATCCCCTCTCCAGGAGAGACGAATCAATCAAAACATCTGAACTCTGCAGCTTTAGATCCTGACACTGTCAGAGAGGGTTTCAAGTCACCCTTTTATATATTCGAGAGCCGTTAAGCCTGAGGGTAACGCTCGACGACGACGACGACTTTTCCGGGAAACAAAAGAAAAACGTGCTTGTCGTTTATACTTCCATTCCTGTCAACACCAGTCGTTAGATCACATGTTAAACACAGCCGGAAAATACTTCGATTTTTTCTTTTTTTCCTGGATAAATATGTAACTAAATTATTATTTTACGAGAAGTGAGATAAATATATGAAAAAAAAATTATTAACAGATCATTTTGACTTATTTGATCGTCCTATTATTCAAGTCTGAATTCGTTTCTGTTAAACTTAGAGGAACTTCATCGCAGCGTTCATATGTCGCCGAACTTGACGTCTGTTTCATAGTTTGTTACAATGGTTTGGTAGTCAAGTGGAGGGTGGGGTGAATATACTGAATGTAAATATTTCCTCAAACATAAGCTAAATATGTCCTCAAACAGTCGACACTGACTAGGTCTCACCCGTAGCTTCAGTACACGAGTGTGTGGATACAATGACACGTAAATAAAAAGGAAAAAAAAATTGCCAGACCTCAATGCAAGCGCAAAATTCCGGTGGCAACAAAGAGGAAAAAGAAAGAAAAATGACGTAATTAGTTTCCTCACAAAAAAAAGACAGAATATAGAAACGAGTGTACCATCGTTAGCCAACCAGTTGGTTAACGATACTAGAGCAAAAAAAGAAAAATTGGGCCTCGATGAACTTTAAACTGTTCGTACAGCAAAAGTTGTGCACCAGCTCAGCTCCGTTTTTTTTTTTTTCTTTTCCTTTTTATTCAGAAACAAATCACTGCTGGGACGATTCACAGGGCAAAACACTGGTGCACTGTGCCAGGTCAGAGACCTAGGGAACAGCTGCAGTGTTCTCTCTAATCTGTTCATTAAAGCTTTCAGTCTGTCAAACACCAGCTGAAATGCGAGGAGACCTGCAGACAGCGATCGTGTTCATGCGTTTAATTTTCTAGTGTGTGTGTGTGTGTGTAGGTAATTACCTATATGTAACTGCCCATTTGCAGTGAACGGGGAAGGAATGTGTGTATTTGTCTGTGTGTGTGTGTGTCTGCTTCTGTGTCTTTGTGTCTGTGCGCCTGTGTTGGGAGAGCGAAAGAGAGATATTCCCTTGGCCCGTTCTTGGGGCTGGCACAGGTCGAGTTTGTGTTCTTAAGTTGCCATTCACTTGCAGAGATCGGTTGTGTGTGTGTGTCTGAGTGTATAGGCGCGTTGGTTAGTTAACTGGCCAATCGAAGCTCCAGGGTCATTAGCAAATATAAGGACAAGCTATAACCACCAATGAAAGTAACCAGATCACCAGTCTTTACAGTTGTGTAATCGTTTCAAAACGATTATAATTAATTACCACGGATCGAATTAAAGTATCAGAATCTAATGACTTAATATTCATGGGTGTGCACTATTTGAGGTACGAATTAAAAGTAGATTTAGACCAAACTCAAAAGATAACAACAGAGAGTAATCACAGATCGTCACAGCTGGTCACGTATCCCAGTGGACATACGAACCCGGGTCCTGTGACTTCCTGGGCGAGATAGAATATCAGTATCCATTGTGCCACCGACGATCATCGTCTCTCTCTCTCTCTCTCTCTCTCTCTCTCTCTCTCTCTCTCTCTCTCTCTCTCTCAAATCCTGAGATCTTCTTTCTCCGAGCCTCTCTTAAGGTATTTCTCTCGACACCAGTTTTGAAAGCTTCCCTCAATATACTGATTGCTCAGACCCGATTGTCATCGTCCCTCCAGACTCCAGCCCCGGTGATACCACGGTTCAATGTCGAATCGGCCCAAGCAATTTCATTGAGAACCTCGAGAGCGGAAGAGAGGTCAGAAAAAAAAGGTCAGAAGGTCGGCATTTTCGTGAGCCATTTAGTACCACCAAATTTGTCTTTTTCATTCTATATCATCAAGGTAATACGGTGATAATTACGTTCATGCAATGATTATTACAAAGGCCATACATGCAGTGATCTTAGAATTATCTTAGACGCCTGAAGATCGTCTTTAAAGGTTTTTCGACAGGTGGTTATGACCTGACGATAACGGCCCTCAGTTAACGACCCCTGGCAATCGACGGGACTAAAGCCCAAACTACCAACCCATCGTAACCGGATGTTATGAAGTTTCTTAATCGTCTGATTCACTAAGAATTCGTTACTTCTTATTTTCAAGCTTTTCCAGTTAGGTAGTCACCTAAAATCCTTTCAGGATATTTGTGTATCGAAGCGTTTGTAATTGGATTCGTGATCTTCTGCAAGTCAAGGAAAACCAGATATTTTTCCCGGGAAACTAATGTAATTTCAAAGGAAACCCCTCTATCCCCCCCCCTATTTTTTTTCCTCGCCAGCAAGACTTATGGAGAAAAGTCGTAAAGCAGACGAAAATGAAACATTCTTCAGAGAGAGAGAGAGACGAGGTAAAAGGAATATTTGATAAGGGATAGATATATATATAACAAGATACATATAGCAGGGAAAGGAGGAACTGGGACAGGAAAAGCAAGTGGGAGATAGGAGACAGAAAAAGAGAATGATCTGGCAGACGAGAGGAGAGATAGAGTTACAGGGGAGATATTTTGTAGTAGAGACATTAAAAAAGCATAATGGAAGAGAAATAAGGAAGCAAGGTAGTTAAAAACATAAGGAAGCCAGACAACAGAGACATGAGGGAGCAATGTAGTCGAGACATGAGGGAGTAAAGGTGACAGAGACTTGAGGAGGCACACTGTGGCTTACGAGGAAGGACACAAAGCTTAGTCTCTCATAAATAGGTCTATTCCCCAGAATACTCAAACTCCCTAATGTCTCAGACATGATCAAGTCTAGTTCCACTAACGATGCTAATTGCTATCAAATGCTGATCCTTTTTTATTTCAATACTATTTAACCTGAGTTCTGGAAATAGAAGTTCATCATTATGATTTCCTTTCATAAATACTTCAAAAGCAGCAGCAAACCTGTCTGTAATCATTTCAGTATTTTTCAGAGACTGAGCGATATTTCTTTTCTTTTTTCTGGTTTAATGAGCATCGAGGTAGAAGCGCACAATAATGCCTCCTACTTGTTTTACATTTATGGCCAACATTTATCTGATTTTAGATTCAAAAGGAATTAAGTCTTAGCGAGATATTTCATAATAATTTCCATATCCACTTTATTTAAGGGAATATCAATCTTGTTGTAAAACTTAAGATTTATTTTGATAATATCAGTCCAATAAAAAAAAAAGATTAAATGGGGATTTCTGACATTCATCAGAAAATTGATGTCCAACGCGAACAAAAGTTATTACTCCGGAAAATAAAATCTCTCTTTTCGACCATCCAACAAAGAACACTTTGGGATCTCGAGGATTGAAATGTTTTCCTGTATAGCGAGCTAATTACTCCACAGATAAATAAAAACGAAAGGAGGGAAATAAAGACGTGGAGAGAGTTTTGAAGTACAGAGAAAAAATAGAGAAAGCTTTTAAGTAAAGGCAAAATATAGATTTCAAAAGTCAAAGCAATCTACCTTACCTAACGATAACCGGGAGGCTCCTCCCCAAGTCTCCTTCCTTTCTTCCCATTTCCCTTACCCCCCCCCCCCTCTTACTCCCCCTTACCCCTTTCTTTCCCCAAAGTTAGCCTAACTCTGTGTAAACTGAGGGTTACAACCTCATCCCCTCGGGCCATCTACTGGAAGAACCACAAACAACGCGCTAGTGTACTGAATTTTGATGGACCTTTTAACTTATTCTAGTCGACGCATCTACCAATCCTTGCTTCGTTTGCTTCTCTAACTTGTGTGGTACTTAGAATTCCTATTAATGCTTACAGTCAGAGAATACTAGTGACGAATTCCTTTCTGTGAACGCAGCTGGCACACAAATTGGTCCCAGCTCCTATGAACAGTCGTCTGAAGTCTGACAAGGCGAAGGTTAATGCCGCGCATGCGTAAAAGAAAGTTTGTCCAGAACAAATCTTTCTGAAATCATTTGCGCGTTTAACTTTTTCCAAAAGTGATGGAAAGAATATTCAAATCTTGCAAAATAAATCAGTGACAAAGCATGAATATAATATAATAAACCTAGAAAGATAAACATGTTTTTCACAAAAACAAGACCAGTAAATTGCAGTAAAGTAGCTGAAGATTTTTTGGGGGAACTGCGCAACTGTTCTCTAAAGATTAGTCCATCTTTGGCACATGATAACAGCCATTTGCAGAAATATCGATAATTGAAACAATTCTTTGGGATGCATCAGACATCCTACAGACTGACGCGAGGAAAGTAAATAATTGTTTACCCGCCGTGTTAGGGATACTACCATTATTGGTTTACCCGCCGTGTGAGGGAGACTAACATTACTGGTACAGTGAAACTCCCGAAGCGCGACTAGGCTTGAGTGTTAGTCCAGGCGATAACGGTGTGTTGGATCGTTTGACTTGAATGTACATAACCTAGAAGAGGACTTGCATATTACAATCTTTTATCAAGCCATAATTCTATTCCATACAAATTCACAAGCACGGGCAATGTAGAGATGCAAAGTAAGTACCTGTTAGCTTCCATCTTCAGAGAGAAAGGAGATGAGTTGACATGTACATAGTATAGACTTGGTCCCGGTGGATGGTCAACTGACACCGAATATGTGTATGAAGTTATATGAAGGGGAATGGGCTTTGGCTTCTATACTTTTTCGTAAACAGACTGGTAAAACGGTCGAACGGTCGGTCTCCTTGGTGTCTTATGACCTCTAGCACATAAGTACCTGTTTTTTAGCGTGCATTGTGTCAGCTTTTTGCAGCGAACCCAACCCAAATGATGATGGCAGTATGCTCTCTCTCTCTCTCTCTCTCTCTCTCTCTCTCTCTCTCTCCAAAAAATGTGTTCAATATTTGGAAGGGCGGAGGTCATTGATAACCTTACAACCTATTTAGGTTCGTTAGTCAGAACCTGTTAGATGACATGATTCTAGTGTATTCATTGTGAAAAAAGGCAAAATTCATATGAAGACACTGTTGTTGTGTAATCTAGGGTACTGTTGACGAGAGACGGAGACTATGTTGTGCAGTCTAGGGAACAATCATAATCTCGTTGGGGAATGAGAAAGAAACTGCCGAGTTTTTGTACCATCGACGGTCGGGTATAGGTTAATGATAATCTCATAAATGTCTGAGGCTGTTTTGCAAGGAGGGCGATTTTTTTAGGTTATCGAATCATATTTGCATATAATCAACCGGGAAATTGTCAAATAGTACGTATCCAGAGGAGTATTTAGGTTTATGTCTATTAAAGTCCCTTCTCTTTACAGTATTCTCATTTTCTTTTATAAAAGAAATCCTTAGATCTGCAGTAGCAATTTATTTGTTGTTAATTGGAGGAAAAGTATTGATTGTACGATTAACAAAAGTTAGGTGCTGGTAAATAGTGTATGAGACAGCAAGATAATAGAGAATACAATTGTCGTATATAGATGGAAACATGGGAGTAAAGTAAAAGGCTCCTCACCACCCACTATTACAGATGGAAACGGGATAGGAAAACGGAAAGCATTTCATGATTAATCCAATTGATCAATGAAATATTTTCTCCTCCCTTTGACACCCGGATCACGACAACAATATAATCATAGTTTTAGTAAAAACAACGAAACGTTCAATTCATTCCTGAATCTCACATGTGGGTTTCACTCTCAACACCACATATTCAAGAACTATCCTTTTGCTCACTCTCCACACTTTGCATTATTGACTCGCCTTTGGTAGAAGCGTTCCGAACATCCATGACCATTAGACCAGATGCCACGACATGGTTGTAGACCAGAAGCCACAACATAGGTGTAGACCAGATGCCAGAACACAGGTGTAAACCAGAAGTTACAGATTTCTAATATATCGTATTTTCTTGGTTTCATCATTTCAAACTTTTTTCAGTAATGGAACTAATCAATACATTATTCTTGATGCAAAGTATTAGTTTCATGAAGTTCAATATATATATACTTACATAGAATAGATAGTGTTGTTACATTTTTTTATAACATAGACAATAAAAGCTAACATTTTCAGTGAGATCACATCAAAATGGTTAATATATATCATTGGCCAATTTACTGCACAGACGAGCACCAGCTGTGTAGATAACCATCATCTTCAGTATGGCCATCAATGCCAGGCAGGATCTTATCATCAATTATCCTCATCGCTAAAGGAAGCCATATGAAAGTTCACAATGATATTAATGGGTAATTCAACGCGGTGTGCACAAATTCTCTCGGGAGGAGAGCCCGTACGAATGTTTACAGAGCCAAAAGGCTTTTCCTAGATGATTAATTTAGTGCTGAGCATCAGGTTACACACGGGCGAGAAGCCATAAGAATATTCATATGGCATCCAATGAACTAGCTTCATTCACTTCAATCAGACAACAAATATCTACTTTACGTTTCATACAAAAGATGTGGCGGGAACGTAATTTCTTATCTATATTGATAAAAGCCCAAAAATAGAAAACTTCTATTGACAGAACTGGAATTCATCTCCTGTCAAAGGAGACGTTTCGCAATATATGTAGATTTTATTCTATTTTCGTCAAAGAACCCTTCAGATGAGAGCCAGGTTCACAGTGCAATGCCAGCATCTAGGGCGATGCTACACACAACAGGATTTAGGTCCCTTTAACAGTGGACCACAGATTACACTATGGAAAAAAGATGGTCAAAGAAATGTACTCTTCTTTAAAGCCACTGTCTGATCAGAACTGTTATGACGACACAGAATCTAATCTTAAAACCTCTTAACTGGAATCTAATCTTGACACCTCAAGTAAGTTGACAGTAAAGAGGTTTCAAGATTAGATTCCAGTTAAGAGGTTTTGAGCTTAGATTCTGTGCCGTCATAACAGTTCTGACTAGACAGTGGCTTTTCAGAAGGAGTACATTTCTTTGTAATAACAGGGTAAATGTATTGTTTAATGGCTCCATGAAGAGTCTTCTGAGACTAACGTGACCCCCCCAAAAAAAAAGATTAAGTATCTAAAGACATTACACAGATACTGACCGAGATGCTCCTCTGTTGGACAAGGAGGCTTAAGCCTCTGGACATGCTGGGAGGCTAAGAATAAAGCGATCTTAGTTCCTCACTGAGACAGACGACGAGTGTCTCAGTTAATAACTTCATCGTATATGTGTCACCAGGGTAATGGCTCTTTGAACCTTCAGTCATGACGATAATGATATACACATTTCTTGTTAAACGATCCGGAGTTCTGAAAACCAATTTTCACTACGACGCAGTAGAGGAAATTGAAAAGGTAAATAGATATATATATAAATACATTGATATCAGTAATCTTTGACGTAGATTATCTAAAATACATATTATAAATCATAATTTGCATTATTAATACTCTAGTAGATGTTTCCTCTGTCGACGTACGTTAATATCACGCAAGTGTTCACTACTGAATGTTCTGGAGCCACAGATGTCCTCCAACAGCGTTCCCGTGGAGAGAGGTTAGTGGCCCGTGAGACAACCATCAGCTTCCATAACCATCCCATCAAGGGCCAAACCGAGTGGGGGGGAGGGCCTTAACTGCCGCTTCACTTCCTCCCGCTTGTGATCTCTAGAGGCCAATTAAACCGGTGAGCTGTTAATGATGCCAGAGTAAACTGTGGTCTCCTTAAATGCTATGTAGTCTCTT
This sequence comes from Panulirus argus, assembly GCA_038088735.1. Taxonomy (NCBI): domain Eukaryota; kingdom Metazoa; phylum Arthropoda; class Malacostraca; order Decapoda; family Palinuridae; genus Panulirus; species Panulirus argus. The sequence goes on from JAYMFT010100069.1 coordinate 7,903, forward strand.
TGAAGCCGATTAATTGGTTGGTGTATTGATCATCAGATACAGTACAGCGCAAACCGCTTGGATTTCCAGGTCAGAGTTGAAAGCGCCCTGGGAGGTTGGTATATATATGAGATCGTCACATGTTAGTACAGCGGCGATATAGCTTAATGAAAGTGGTTATTCGAATTACAAGGGATTAAATGTCTGGATTCCTGGATATTCGTTTGACGTTTATATTGAATCATCAGGCTACACGTGTCACGCAAGAGTGTAAGGCCAAATGTACTTGTGTGTTTACGTGTCCAGAAGAATAATGGAAGCCGGACTGTACAAATGAGAGGGACTGAGGCGGCCCGATGGTCGTCCTTCTGTTTACGTTGAGTGATTCTTTTTACCATGAATCCCCGACAGGTGGTTGGGTGCTGGCCCTCCAGTATTAGTCTATCTGTCTATCTGTCTATCTATCTATCTATCTACCTATCTATCTATCTATCCATAACCTTGACTCAATTTCCAGATAATCATCACACACACACACACACACACACACACACACACACACACACACACACACACGCACACATATACTCCAGCCACGCCCAGTGTGTTGATATGCTTTCTACACATTTTAAGGGTGCTTCTTGCTCTACAGAACCCACATTCAAGTTGGTTCGTTAGTGAAGACCAATAGTCTCTCTTCCCACCACCTCTGCACACAAAGTCTTCCATTCGACGCTCAACCATTCTCAACGCCTTCCGGAACATCCCCGGTAACTGGCGAGAATGATTCTTGGAAAAAGTGAAGGACAAAGTCGGGAATCACCTCCCTGCCCCCTTCCCCCTCCCCCGTCCTGCTCTCCCGTCAGGCTTGGGGTCTACAGCTGTGGGAAGGTCGCCTACCATTTCCCACCCCCCCCCCCACCATCCCAGTGTAGGAGACCAGTGGTGGGGAGGGAGGGAGGTATTAGGGGATCCCTGGCTCTATTAGGGAGACCCTTCCACCCGAGTTAGAGACTAGTCCCCTTAGGGCCATTTCAGGAGGAGACCCTAACCCCTGGGGGTTGAGGAAGGTTAACAAGGGGTGACAACCTGGCCAAGGAAGCAAGATGGGCCGCTCTATAGCCTGTGACATGGGGCCGCGGGGGGTGGAGGGGTCGCCCCTATCTCCATACTGCGACAGGCCTCAATATGTGATATAGACACCAGCGACTCGAATGTACGTAGCATCGACTTTGTGTCGCTAACTACATCACGTACTAATCTACTGAAGGTAGAGTAGCACAGGCTTTGAAGTTCCCTCGGTAGATTTTCATATACCTCAAGGAGTCGCAGCTCTCACAGTGGCATAAAATCTGCAATTACCGAGTGAGGAATATGTGCTACGGAGCCAGCCAACAGTCCAGCATATGATTTTCAAGATGACATGAATGAATACCAAGAATTTTAAGTTTCCCTCAGCAGATCCGTCTCTGGGCAGCAGGCTCTCTCGTTATGAAAGTTCTTACTGCAGCATCACCCGTGGATGATTCCAAGGGCTGCGTTCAACAACCTCAGTTGGACTGGCACTCCACACTTTTGGGCACAGTTCATTTCTGCAACATTGGTGGACTAAGATAAAACTTTCCCTTTGGTTCTGGTCTTTCGCCTACACTTTTTTCCCTTCTGTTGACGGATGTCCTTCTCTCTCCTACCTCCAACCTTATTCTCTTTAATGCTGTACAACCATACCTCACTTTCCTTCCTCTCCTCCTCCTCATACTCTTTCTCTTTCTCATACTAAACACATACATCAACTCTCAGCTCGGGCCTGGGCAGCATCTGAGAATGGGGAAGCGGTAGCCTAACAGAATCTAAGTTTGCTGAAACGCAATGATACTTCTACCTAAGAGTCATTCGTTCAGTTTCAGGACACCAGAGATCAACCCGGCGTTAACAAAGACATGTTGAGCGTAATTATGTATATACTCCTCTCTATCCCGGACGCTCCACATAAATCAGCATCACAGAGCCTGCTTCCCTAGACATCCCGTAATTATCTTAAGAGCAGCCATTTCATATCTAAAAAGGTCTTAATCGCCCTAATATAGAGTATTGCTCATATATCTGAGTTGGTTCTTCCTCCTTCTCTTTATCATCCAAGGTGGAATTAAAATCCTTCAGTTTCAATATGATTATCCTGTGATCACTTTTCCCTTCAAACTGTCCCCTTTCCGTTCACCGCCATGTTGCTGTTCTCTCTCTCTCTCTCTCTCTCTCTCTCTCTCTTTTCTACAGGTATCATTTCCGCCATTGCTCTTGTGAGCTGTTTGCATGTGTTTCCTCCCCCCAAGGCATGTTCTCCGGGCTGCTGCTTCTTCCCACATTTTCTGTGTGGATACCAGTCATTCGAGGATTGGTAGTTGCGATATTTCACTTTTTTTATTCTCTTATTGACTCTCCCCTCCCTATAACTATCCTACCTTAATAACCCTCTCCCTATAACTTTTCCCTCTCTCTGCCTTTAACAGTCAGGTCTACAAACGCCCTCAGAGCCCTGATTGATTTCTCATCTTTTCTTCATCCCACAGCGTGTTCCTTTCGCCCGAGTTGCCATTTGACCTGCACATGTTTTACCCATGCCATGTCGGTCGCTGTGAGAAAAAAATATTTACTCCATATGCCGTAAAATCAAATTATTTTTCGCCACTGTTGAATACTTTCTTTCCGTCCTGGAAGACTCAACCTTCCTTCTGTTTCTCGTGGTAGCAAGACACTTGGGAGAAAAATACCCAACATTCAGCCTCACAGATAAAGTCGATAACCTAGCTCCTCGCAAAATAATTACAGCCGTCGAGTTCATCCACAGATAGTAGATCCTGATCGATGAAGACTGGAATAATGGGGAAGCCTGACCAGTGTTCCAACAAGGGCCTGGCTGAAATAGGCTCTCATTCTATCTACACATCTTTTGTTTTGAGTTTCAGCACACCACTCATTACCTGCCTTCTCGATATTTCTTTTTATTTTCAATAATACAAAACTATCAAGTATTTCACAGAAAAACTGTACCCAAAATACAGTCATTACTGCCCGAAGTTCCTCTTAATATTACCATGAACCTGTGTGTGGTACAGGAGGTAGAATTACTCCTGAGATTTACGAAGACCTCGGACTTGCAGTATGCAAATTTCTTCCATCAGGAGATCTTCCCAGCTTTGCCGCGTAATTTCCGGAAGAAAATTGTCCGGCAATGAGTTCATCTGGTGTAAAATTTAAGAATTTGCTTGAAATGAGACGCATATTCACGCCCGGAAGATGACAAGATTCGCTTTAAAGATACTCACACCGAACTCTTATCGTAAATTTCTTCTGCTGAAAATTGGTCGTTATCCTGGGAATCTCACGGAGTCATTCTCTTGACAGAAGGAGGTGAGGAGGTGGGTGTCTGCAGTCCTGCCCGGCTGGGGCGTTACCGCCTGGGGCCCAGATAAGACACTCATAAACTACGACGATTGTACGAAAGTGCATTACATACATGCAGGCAGACGAATAGGGTTTTGGTTAAGTCTGTTATATCAACGACTCTCTCTCTCTCTCTCTCTCTCTCTCTCTCTCTCTCTCTCTCTCTCTGCGAGAATAGAAAGAACGGGCAGGCAATCAAAAACGCTGAAAATTGAAAGCGGGGAGGGAAAAAAAAATCGACCCGGAACAAATGAGACGATGGACCTAAGACGAATATGATACAGACGTGGTCAGAGGTGCCAGCGTAATTATGAACGTAGATAATCATGTGGGAGACCTATATTTAACGCCCTCCCCAAAAATAATTCTAATTACATGATTACCTTCATTACAGCCGCGCCCACGAAAGAGGCCCTGTGGCACAAAGAACCTCCGTGTAATCTCGTCACTGTTCTCTAATAAGTGACCCATTCATCACCCGACTCCGACTACCTCCGCCCAACTTGCCTCTTCATTGTTCTCAGCTGTGAGGGGCCGAGGTCCGCCACTAGTCTCCTCTTTGTCTAAATGGCCACAACGCGCTTCCTAGGCTTGTGTTTCTGTACTTAACCTATCTTATATATATATATATATATATATATATATATACATATATATATATATATATGCAATAATGACAATCTTTAAAAAATGCGAAACTTATTGATTGTTTTAATGTAACTAATTATAAATCCATTCAACTCTAAACAAACGAAAGGAATCGCTTACAACTTTTGATGCAGCCCGTAAGACTTGGCTTACCTTCTTGTCTGTTCCAGTTGCCCACGACTGTTCACCAGGAACACCCGTAAATACGAGTCTGGGGAAACAGCCAGAGGGTAGGAACAATCCATATTTCACAACAGTGCCCTCGGGAGTAAAGCTAGATTGGGTGTTGTCAAAACATTCCCAAAGTCGGGGATTGTTTCAAGGTTTATATAACACGACAGCAGTGGCTGTGAATACATCAAAACTACAACATAGTTTGGCATGTTGCATTTTTCACTCTCGTGTTCGTATCAGTAGAGAGCGATACATTCGAAGTTGACCCACTTTAACACGGGGGAAAAGAAATTCTATGTTTAGCTAAGGCCGCCCTCTCTGACATGTTTTCTTTTAACAAGTTCTCTTTCGGGCCAGTCCTTCAGTGGAAAAATAACGACCATAAACACTTCGAAAAAAGAAATATTCAATTTATGGTCTGAAAGTGTTTGGGGAAGTGGAAAATATGCCCTTCAAGAGGGGACAGGTCGAAGATGTTGAGGTAAACATGAGAGACAGGAAAGAGCTCCAAAGACCAGAGGTGCAAGAAAAGAAAATGATATCACAACAACCCACTCCAGAATTCCTATGCCTGTATACAATTTTGTGACGTAATATGGCTTGCTTTAGAATAAGCGTTGTCGAGGATATGAAGCAAGAGCTGTCGCAGATGTTAGAACAGTGCTCCATACAAGGACAAATGAGTCCTTTCATATTCGGAGTGATTGCTCACTAAAGAAGAATCATTCGGTTCTGAACAAGGTTTCCATCTTCTTTGGCCTTTAACTCTCGTATGATATGATACTGAAGGAGGTTTGGCTACATACACTGGACCATTTTTCAGTCTGAGGCACCTGATTGAATCTTAAACATTTTCCAAACACCTGATGCCTACGGGTAATCTTCCCCAGCGTATATCACCACCCTAAATATCTCTGCCTCATCCTATAACGCAGGTGTTATGTTGCTGTTTGTGTTACGATCAGCCTTTACACTACCTGAACATGCACGTATGAAGCCCTGTCGCAAGTGACACCATTCTAAGATTTCCTTGCATTGCCGTCGGGAACACTTGTGAAAAGTACACTTGAATGGTGTTTCCTTATCATTTCGTTACTTAGTGAAACTGGCAATTCTGAGTACCTCCTAGAGGGCACTTACCCCCAGCAGGCATCTCCCCATGCGACACCTACCCCACTAAACAACTCCCAGATCGAAGAACAGTTTCAGATAAAGAGCCTTCTCTGTCGACAGCCCTCCATCCCTCCACTCGAAAGTCAAATGGACTCGCCTAACGCCCGCCACACTTCACAGTTCTCCAACTGAGGATAAAAAAAATTTAGGGTGATGGGAATCATCGTTCACCCAGTCACTCGCTCCGCTACGACGAGCTATTCAACTGCCGGCGGAATTACCCGGACTGGACAAAGCCTCATCGATAAGTTCCTCGCCGGTCAAAAGTTATCAGTGAACTTTTCCGGAAAGAATTCTTTCATCCAGAGGGACTTTTGTAGATGCAATTACCCTGCCGATACCCACAAGGCCAATTGGAACAGAAACGAAATAATCTATATGTAGGGATTTTCAATGATTATTATATATATATATATATATATATATATATATATATATATATATATATATATATATATATATATATATAT
>JAYMFT010100080.1:0-12500 GCA_038088735.1 Panulirus argus
AAAGAAGAGCTTTTCAGACAGTCCGAAAAGAGATTACAGGAAGAGTCATAGGATTAGTAAGAGGAGCATCAGGGGGTAAGGGAATGTTAGTCATCCAAGGTGGAGTTAGACGAGAAACGGGAACCAAAGAGAGTTGCCTTGTCAACGGGGGAAACAGCTATAGGGTCCTCTTGTGGTGACTTGTGTATTGATGGAACCCTCGTTGCGATGTGTGTTGTGAGGGCCCTCTTATGCTGACACGCATTCTGAGGGTTCTCTTGTGCTGGAATATATGTTGACGTCTTTTTTGCTCTGACCTTTGTGGTGAAGGCCCCCTTATGGTGACGTGTGGCGTAGTATCTCATGTGGTGACAGAGTGAGGTAAGGGCCCTTTTGTGGTGAAACATTTACTGAGAGCCCTATTGTGGTGAGGTGTGTGGTGAAGGCATCTGTGGTGCGATCCGTCTTCTGATGATATGTGTGATGAGTTCCCTCTTGTGCTAATAAGTGTGATGAGGTGTCCCTCTTGTGATGACATGCGTGGCGAGGGCCCTCTTGTGGTGACGTGTAATGTGGGCCCCCTCGCTTCGTGATATTATAAGTAAGAACCCTGTTGTGGGGAGAATTACTGTGAAGGTCCTCCTGTGGTGACGTGTGGTAAAGTCTCTCTTGTGGTAACATATGTGACGAGGTCTCTTTATGGTAACTTATGTGGTAAACATATGGTAAGGGTCCTCCTATTGTGGAATGTGTGGTGAGGGCCCTATTGTAGTGATAAGTGCAGTGAATTGCATTGTGTTGACACGCATGTGGGAACCCTCTTGTGGTGAGATGTGATGAAGGCTCTCGTGTGCTAACACACGTAGTGAGGTCCTTCTTGTGTGGTGACAGGTGCCACGTGTCGTGCCGTCTCTCTTGTGATGATATGCATAGTGAGGCTCCTCTTGTTGAGATATGTGTGGTGGGGGCCTTCTGTGGCGACATGTATGGTCAGGGCCCTCTACTATAGACATGTGTTATTAGGGCCCTCATGCGGTGACTTATGTGGTGAGGGCCCTCTTGTGGTGATGTGCTTTGAGGTCCCTCTTTTGGTGAAGTGTGGCGGGGATCATCTCGTAATAAAACACAAATAAAAGTCCTTCTTGTGGTGTCCTGTGTAGTGAGGATACTTTTATGGTGACACGTATGGTGAAGTTCCTCTTCTAGTGAAACGTGCGGTGAGGACCCCCTTGTGATGATATGTGTTGTGAAGTCCCTCTTGTGGTCAAACGAGTTGTGAGCCTCCCCCCCCCCCAACCCCACCCTAGTTGTAGCACGTGTTGTGAGATTCCTTTTGTGGTGACACGTGTTTTGGGGTCCATTACTTGGTGATATATGTAGTCAGTGCCCTCTTGTGGTCAAATAGTCATGTCTCTTCTGTGGTGATACCTACATATGTTGACGGCTGCACTCTTGTGGTAACTCTTGTGGTGAGGGACCCCTTCAGGTGATATATGTGGCGGTGTCTGTCTTCCGGTGACATGGTTTGAGAGCTCTGTTGTGGTGGTACTTGTGGTGAGGGCCGTCTTGTGGCAGCACATATGGTTAGGGGACCTCATGTGGTGACTTATGTAGTGAGATCCCATCTACGGTGATATGCGTGGTGAGGTTCATCGTCTGGGGACATCTTTGATGAAGCCCTTCTTGTGTTGATATGTATAGCGAAGTTTTATTTGCCATGACATGTGGTGCGGACCCTCATATGGTGACATGTGGTGCGGGCCCTCATATGGTGACATGTGATGAAGATTTTCGCTCTGACACGTTAGATGAGGTTTCTCTTGTTATGTGTTGTGTGGGCTCTCCTGTGCTGACGCGTGTGGTGAAGTTCCTCTTGTAGTGATATGTAGTGTGAGAACCCTTCTGTGGTGACTTAGCTAGTAAGGTCGCTTTTGTGGTGTAATCAGGTCTCTCATGTGATTACATGTGCGGTGTGGGCCCTCTTGTAGTGACATGCATGATTTTTTTTGTGGTAACATAATGTACTGCTAGACCATTATGTGGTGATATGCGCAGTGAGGGGCTATGTAAGGTGAGGTTCCTCATGTGGTGATGCTTGAGGTGAAGGCCCTCTTATAGTGACATGTCGTGGGTGTCCCTTTTGAGGTGACATGCTTGGCGAGGGTCATCTTGTGGTGACATGAGCAGTGAGGGCCTTTACGTGGCTACACATGTGGTGAAGTCTTTGTTGTGATGATTTGTTTGGCGTGGTCTCTCTTCTGGTGTCACGTACGGTGAAGTCTTTCTTGTATTCACAATTGTGGCTAGGGGCCCCCTTTTGGTGGTAACTGTGGTGACATCCTTTCTGTGCCACAACGAGCGTGGTGAAGTCTTTATGGTGATACTTCTGGTGTTGGCCCCTCTTGCGACGGAATGCTTGGTGAATTTTGTTATGAAGTGGCACGTGTAGCGTGGCCCTAATGTGGCAGCAATGCTGTGAGGGCTCTTTTGCGACATACGTGATGGTGCCCCTCTTGTGGTGAAACGTATAATAAGACCTCTCTTGTAGTGAGGTCCCTCTTGCGGTGACACGAGTTTGTTGATTCTCTCTTGTTGTGGTATATGTGGCGAGATCCCTGTAGTGAAAGAGTGTGGCGAAGTCTCTCTCCTCTGGTGATAATTATGGTGACGGCCCTTTGTGGTGACACGTGGAGTGAGAGCACCTCTTGTGGTGATTTGTGTAGTAAAGTCACTTTTGTAATGACTCGTGTGGTAGGGGCCCTAATGTGGTGACATATGTAGTGAAGGCTTTTTCTTGCTGAGACGTATGGTGATAGCCCTCAACTGGGGTCATCTGTTTTTAGGGCTCTCCTGTCGTGAAATGTGGGGGGAGATCCTTCTTGTGGTGGCACATATTCGAGGTCCCTCCTGTGGCGTTACATGTGGTGACGTCCTTTATTGGTGACACATGTAATGAAGTCCTTCTTTTGGCAACTCATTTCTTTAGGGCTCTCCTTTAGTAACGTGTGTAGTGAGAGACTCATTATGGTGACTTGTAGTGGGGCTCTTTTTGGTGAAAAGTGAGATGATGTCCTCATTGCTGTGAGGTAATTGGTGAGAACCCTCTTATGATGACAAGTTTGGTGAGGTGCCTCTTGTGGTGACCGGTATGGCTAGGTGCCGTTATGGTAACTCGTGTGTTGAACGCCCTCTTTGTGGTGGGACGTATGGTGATGATCCTTTTATGGTAACGGCAGTAGCGAGGGAGATTTCTTTGTGACGCGTAAGGTGGGGGTCCGTCTGGTGACGAGTTTGATGTGGGTTGTCTTGTTGTGAGACATACAGTGGGAGTCCTCTTGTGGTGACGTATGTTTAAGTCTCCCTTGTGATGACACATATGCCAAGGTTCCTCTAATGGTGACACATGTGGTGCGGGTCCTCTTGTGATGACACGTGTTGCTGATGCCCTTTTGTGGTCATATGTGTGGTGATGGTCCTCGTGGTAATAAGTGTGTGGAGGGCGCTCTTATGGTGATATGTAGCGAGGGCCCTCAGTTGGTGACATATGTGAAAATGCCCCTATTGTGATGAGGTGTTTTGAGGTCTCCTTTGTGGTGACATGCATGTATGGTTCCTCCAGCGCCCTAGGGGTGATATGTGTGGTATGGGCCAGCTAATAATGATTTGTGTGGTGAAGTCGTCCTTGTAGTGAAACGCGTGGCAAGAACTTTCTTGCGATGACACGTGTGGTGACTCTCGTCTTGTAGTGAAAAGTGTGATGACAACCCTCTCGTTATGACATGTGCGGTGGCATTCCTCTTGTGGTGACACGTGTGTTGAGGCTCCTATTGTGGTGAGATTCCTCCTGTGGCGAAACCTGTGCAGAAGTTCGTCCCGTGGTGACACTTGTGGTGAGGGCACTCTTAGGTTACACGCGTGGTCAGATCCCTCTTGCGTTGATATGTGTGATTAGGGCCCTCTTGTGTTGAGACATATGGTGAGGGCCCTCCGGTGGTGACAAGTTAGGTGAGGACCCTCGTGGTGAGGGCCCTCTTGCCGTGATATGTATTGTGACGTCCTTCATCTGTGACAGATATGGTGAGTTCCTGCGTTTGGTGGCGTGTGGTATGGGCCCACTTATGGTGGCATGTGTGGTGAAGTCCCCCTTTGTGGCGACATGTGTAGTGAGGTCCCTCTTGTAGTCACGTGTGACTGGGTCACTTTCGTTGTGAAAAGTGTGGTGGGGGCCCCTCTATTGTAATATGTGCAGTAATATTCCTCCTCTGGGGACACGTATGGCTAGTTCCCTCTCGTGGTGGCACGCGTGGTTAGGTCTCCCCTGTGTTCACATGTGAAGTGAGGGCCATCTTGTGTTGAAACGTATGGTGAAGTTCCCTTTTTGGTGAACCGTGTCGTAAAGTCCCTCTTGAGGTGACACAAGGAGTGGCGATCATCCTTCGGTGACATGTGTTGAGGGTCCTCCTATGGTGACACATGTGGGAAGGTTCCCGTTTTGGAGGCAGTTATGCTATGAGCTCCTCAACTGCTGACATGTGTGGCGAGGGTTTTCTTAGGTTGACCCGTGTGGAGAGGTGCCCCTAGTGGCTATGTGTGCCTTGACAGCACGCTTTGTGGCGACATGTACGGTGAGGAATCTCCTGTGATGACACATGTTCGAGAACCTCGTTTCAGTGATTGTGAGGGCCCTCTTATGGCGACGTTCGTGGTGAAAGCTGTTCTTGGTTGGACGTGAGATGAGGTCCTTTTTGTTTGGACTCGTGTGGGGAGGGTTCTCTTGTGGTGACACACGTTGTAAGAGCCCCCTTGTGGTGGTGTCCTCTCTGTGGTTAGTCGTGTACTGAGCGCCCGGTTATCGTGATGGTCCTCTTATGGCAACGTTTGTGGTGAGGGAAATGTCTTAATGACAAGTGAGGTTAGCTCCTTCTGATGACAGGTTTGATGGGGTCCCTTTTGTGGTGACGTGTGTTGAGGCCTACCCTGTGGTGACATGGATGGTAAGGTCCCTCTGTTGGCGATACGTGTGGTGAGGTCCCTATCGCGTGTGACGTATGCTGAAGTCTCCCTTGTGGTGATATGCATGGCAGGGTCCGCCTAATGGTAAAACGTGTAATGGGAGCCTTGTTGTAATGTTGTTAGAGCCCTCTTGTGGTCATGTGGTCGCTGAATGCCCTCTTCTGATGATATGTGTAGTGAGGCCTCTCTTGTGGTGACGTGCCTCGAGGTCTTCCCTGATGGACTGTATGGTAAGGTCCCTCTAGTGGTTGTGACGCATGTGTTGTGCGCCGCATTTTGGTGATTTGCATGTTGAAGCACCTCTTGTGGTGACGTATCATGAGGTCTCCTTTGTGGTGACAGGTGTAGCAAGGCCCCTATAGCGGTGACACATGTGGTGAGGGCCCTCTTTTAGTCAAGTGTGTTGAGGTCTCCTGTGTAGTAAGGTAAGGCTCCTCTGGCCTTGACACGTGTGTTAAGGGCCCTCTTGTATCGTGTATGTGGCTAGAACCCTCCTGGAATGATATGTGGGGTAAGGGCCCTCCGTTGGTGACGTGTTGCATGGGCCCTCTTGTGGTAACAGCTGTAGAGGTCCTTCATGCAGTAACACGTGTGGATAGGGCCCTCCTCTGGTGACAGAGGTGTTGAGTTCCCCCTTATTTTAATATGTGTGGTATGGGTCCGCTTATAGTGACTTGTGTGGTAGGGTCTTCCTTGTGATGAAACATAGAGTGAAATATCTCTTTTGGTGACATGTGTGGTGAAGCATCTCTTGTGGTGATATGTGTGGTGAGGCACCTCTTGTGGTGAGAAGTGCGGCAAGGTCCCTTTTGTGGTGACACTTGTGGTGATTTTCCTTCTGTGGGGAAACGCGTGGTGAGGCCCGCCTTGTGGTGGCATGTGTGGTGAGGGGTCTCATGGAGTGACATGTGTGCCTAGGGTTTTCTTAATGTGAGACATGTGGTAAATGCTCTCTCGTGGTAACATGTGTGCCGAAGGCCCTCTTCCTGTGACGAATGTGGTACTTCTCATTTGGTAACATATGTGGTGTTCGGCCCGCCTGTGGTGATGTGTAAGGGGGGGAAATCTTCGTTGTTTTGACGTCATAAGTGTTATGAGGTCTGTTTTGTGATGTGGCGAGTCCCCACTTGTGAAAAAAAAAGTGTGGTGAGGGGCCTCTTGTGGTAATACATTGGGTGATGCCTCTCTTGTTGTGACGTGTGTGTTGAGGTCCCTCCTGTGGTGACATGTGTGGTGAATGCCCCCTTTGTAGTGTTAGATTTGGTGATGCCTCTCCTGTGGTGACGCATGCGGTAAGGTCCCTCCCGTGGTAACGCGTGTGGTGAGGTCCTCCCTGTGATGATGTGATTGATGAGGTACCTCTTGTGGCGACATTTGTGGTGAGGGCCCTTTATTGGTGACACATCTGGTGAGGCTCCTCTAGTGGTGACACGTATGGTGATATCCCTTTTGCGTTGATACATGTGGTGATATTTGATGTGAGGTTCCTCTGTTGGTGACACGTGTGGTGGTCCATCGTGGATTGGCACATGTGGTGAGGACCATCTTGAGGTGACGCGTGTGGTGTGGGCCCTATAATGTTGGTATGTGAGGTGAGATTCCATTGTGGTAACATATGATTTGGGCTCCTATGTGCTGACGCGTGGAAAGGCTCTCTTGTGGGAACACGTGTGGTGAGGTCCCTACAGTAGTGACTTGTGTTCTGATGGCCCTCTTGTGATGATATTTGTAGTGATATCCCTCTGTGATGGCCCTCTTGTGATGATATTTGTAGTGATAGCCCTCCTGTGGTGGCATATTTGGTGAGAGTCCCCTTTTGGCAACATGCATAACGAGGCCTCCCTTCTAGTGACACGTGTGGTGAGGTCTCTCTTATGGCGATGCTTGTCGTGAGGCGTCTTTTGTCGTGGCACGTGAGGGGAAAGTCCTTCTTGTGGTGACAGGTGTGGTGCTTGTCCCTATGTTGACGATGATGTCGAGGGCCCTTTTGTGGTGACACGTATGGTAAGAGTTCTCTGTGATCATATACATGGCGTGGTCTTCCTTGTGGTGACAAGCGTGTCGTGCACCTTCATATATGACACTTTTGGTGAGGGTCTGCTCATGGTGACGTGTATGGTGAAAAGCCTCTTCTGGAGACTTATGTGGTGACACATGAGATGAGGTACCTCTCGCGGTAACGTGTGTGCGATGTCCTTTTTGTGGTGACGTGTGTGTGCCCTCTTTTGGCGCGACACTTGGTGAGGGTCCTCTTATGGTGATATTTGGTGCGAGGGCCCTCCTGTGGTGACGTGTGTGATGAGGTTCCTAATTCTGGTGGCATATGTGGTGAGGCACTCCTAGGGTGATACTTGTGACTAAAGCATTTATTTGGTGACCCATTTGGTGAAGGTCCCCCTTTGGTGACAAGCGTGGTGTCGTCTTGCTCGTAGTAACATCTGTGGTGAGGTCTCTCACGTGATGACAGGTTTGTTGAGGGTCATATTGTGTTGACACATGTGGTGAGTGACCTTTCTTTTGGGATCTTTAGTGTGAAACCCTTTCTTGTGGTGACCCATTTGGTGAGGTACTTCTTTTGGTAACAAATGTGTTGACGAGTGTGGTGAGAGCCCTCCTGTAATGGCATGAGTGGTGATATTCCTCTTTTGATGGCACGTGTGATAACGCCCACTCTAGTGTGACGATTGTGACGAGGGCTTTTTTGCCGGGACACGTTTGGTGAGGTTAATTTTGTGATAACGCTTGTGATGTGGGCCATATTATGGTGACGCGTATGGTGACGGCTCTACTGTGGTGACGCGTGGTGAGATCCTTCTCGTAGCAATATTTTCTTTTTCTTTTTTAGCCAACACGCCACAGGCAATTGAATATTCTTTTCGAAGCCATCTCATTAACGATATACATATTTGTGCCTATTCATCTATCTATCTATTTCTATCTATCTATCTATCTATCTATCTATCTATCTATCTATCTATCTATCTATTTATATATCTATCTATTTATCTATCTATATACATACATATATAATTATTCATTTTATCATAATTGGTCACTGTTTCCCATGTCAGCAAGGTTGCTCCAGGAAACAGACTATGAAAGCCCCATCCACTCATATACACACATATATACATACACGCACGTATATGCACAATACATACATATATATACCAATAAATACATACATACATACATATACATACACATGCATATACACATATACCCATGTACTACCAAAGACAAAAGTCGTGTCGTGAAATTTGGTGAAAACATATGGTAAATGGTTAACCTTTCGATGTAACACGGCCGTGTGGTAGAGCTTTCATTATGTTTCACGAGTTATATTAAATCATCGGACAAGACAGCGACACAACTTTTGTCTTTGATAGTACATATTCGTACTTGCCCGCCTCCATTCATTCCTGGCTCCACCCCGCTCCACAGGAAAAAGCATCGCCACCCCCTGCATAAACGAAGTAGAGCCAGAAAACAGACGAAAAAATGGCCACATTCGCTCGCACTCAGTCCCTATCCACATCTAGGCCCCACGGACCTTTTCATGGTTTACCCCAGACGTTTCTCTTACCTTGATTCAGTCCTTTGACAACAGGTCGACCCCAGTCTAACACATCGTTCCATTTCACTCTATTCCGTGTACGCCTTTCACCCTCCTGCATGTTCAGGCCCTGATTGTTCAAAATCCTTTCCACTCCATCCCTCTATCTCCAGTTTGGTCTTCAGCATCTCCTTGTTCCCTCCACCTCTGACACATCTATCCTCTTCGTCAACCTTTCCTCAGTCATTCGTTCCATATATCCAAACAACTTCAACACACTCTCTTCTGCTCTCTTAACTACTCTTTTTATTACCAGACATCTCTATTATCCTTACATTACTTACTCGATCAAACCATCTCACACAACATTTTGTCCTCGAACATTTCATTTCCTACACATCCACCCTCCTCCGTACAACCCTATCTATAACCCATGCCTCGCAACCATATGATATTGTCGGAACTACTATCCCTTCAAACATACCCATTTTTGCTCTCAGAGATAACGTTCTCTCTTTTCACACATTTTTCATTGCTCCCAGAACGTTTGCCCCCTCCCCCACCCTATGACTCTCTTCTGCTTTAATGGTTCCATTCTCTGCCAAGTCCACTCCTAGATATCTAAAACACTTCACTTCCTCCAATTTTTCTCCATTCAAACTCAAATCCCAGCTAACTTGGTCTTCAACCCTGCTGGACCTAATAACCTTGCTCTTATTCACATTTACTCTCAACTTTCTCCTTTCACATACTTTTCCAAACTCAGCCGCCAAGTTTTGTAGTATCTCACTCGAATAAGCCACCAGTTCTGTATCATCGGCGAATAGCAATTGACTCACTTCCGAGGCCTTCTCCTCCCAAATAGACTGCATATTCTCCCCTCTCTCCAAAACTCTTGTATTTAGTTCCCTAACCACCCTATCCATACACAAATGAATTAACCATGGGGACATCACACACCCCTGCCGCAGACCGATCTTCACTAGGAACCAACCACTCTCCTCTTTTCCTACTCGTATATATGCCTTACGCCCTTGATAAAAACTTCTCACTGCTTCTAGCAGCTTACCTCGACGCAATATATTTTAAGACCATCCATAAAGCATCTGTATCAACGCTATCATATGCCTTCTCCAGATCCATAAATGCTACAAACATATCCATCTGTTTTCCTAAGGAGAAACAGAAGAAGGGGTCAAGCGGGGAGTGCTTATCCTCCTCGAAGGCTCAGATTGGGGTGTCTGAATATGTGTGGATGTAACCAAGATGAGAAGGTAGGAGAGAAAGGTAGTATGTTTGAGGAAAGAAACCTGAATGTTCTGGCTCTGACTGAAACGAAGCTCAAGGGTAAAGGAGAAGAAGGGTTTGGAAACGTCTTGGTAATCAACTCAAAGGTTGATGAGAGGACCAGAGCTAAAGAAGGAGTAACACTATTCCAGAAGCAGGAGTTGTGGGAGTGTGTGATAGAGTGTAAGAAAGTATATCCCAGACAGATATGGGTAAAACTGAAAGTGAATAGTGACAAATGGGTGATTATTGGTGCTTATGCACCTGGTCATGAGAAGAAAGATCTTGAGAGGCAAGTGTTTTGGTAGCAACTGTGTGAGTGTGTCAACAGTTTTGGCGCACGAGTTCGGGTATTAATGATAGGTGGTTTAAATGTGAAGGTAATTAATATGGCAGTTAAGGGTATAATTAGTGCACATGGAGTATTCAGTGATGTGAATGGAAATGGTGAAGAGCTCGCGGATTCGTGTGCTGAAAAAAGACTGGTGATTGGGAATACCTGGTATAAAAAGATAGATATTCACAAGTATACGTGTGAGAAGGAAAGGCAGTCACGGGCATTATCAGATTACGTATTAATTGTCAAGCGTGTAAAAGAGAGACTTTTGGATGTAAATATGCTGAGAGAGGCACCTTGAGGGATGTTTGATCACTATTTTGTGGAGACGAAAGTGAAGATTTGTAGAGGTTTAAAAAAAAAAGAAAAAAAAAAGCGAATGTCGAGGAGAAAAGAGTGGTGAGAGTAAGTGAGCTTCGAAAGGAGACTTGTGTGAAGAAATATCAGGGGAGACTGAGTGTAGGATGGCATAAGGTGAGAGCAAATGAAGTGAGGGGAGTAGGTGAGGAATGGGATGTATTTAGGGAGGCAGTGATGGAATGTGCAAGAGATGCATGTGGCATGAGAAAGGTGGGAGGTGGCCAGATTAAGAAAGTAGTGAGTGGTGGGCCGAAGAAGTAAATTGTTAGCGAAAGAGACAAGAGAGGAGTTTGGACGATACTTTTTATGACATGTGTGGTGAAATCCCTCCTTTGTGACGCATGTAAAAGGGTCCCTCGTGGGGTGACATTTTCAGTGAGGGCTTTCCTGTGGTGACACTCGTATTGAGGGACCGCACATGAGGATTTGTGTGGTGAGTTTTTTTCCGTGTCACTTGTGGTGAGGACCCTCATATGCTGACCTGTTTGGTGAAGGCTCTTTTGTGCTAACACGCGTGGTGAGGTTCCGCTGTTGGTTACTTGTGCTGTGATAGCTTTCTTGTGGTTACTGGAGTGATGCGGCCCCTCTTGTGGTGCAACGTTTTCTGGTGGCCATCTTGTAGTGATACGTGTGGTGAGATCCCTTTAATGGTGACAGATGTAGTGAGATCTCTCTTTTAGTGACATGAGTAGTTAGCACCCTCTTCTGGTGATATCTATACTGTGATCATTCTTCTGGCGACTGTGTGGTGAGGTTCTCTTTCTGGTGAGGGGTGTGGTGAGGGCCCTATTGTGGTGGCACGTGAGTTGTGTGGTTCCTTTGTGATGAAACACGTGGTGTGGGTCCTCATGTGGTGAGGCTCTCCTGTGCTGACACATGTGGCGGGGTCCCTTTCTTGGTGACACGTGTTGTGACGGTCATCTTGAGGTGACATGTGTTGAGGTCAGCCTTGTGATACGTGTGGTGGGATCCTCTTGTAATGGGACGTGTTGTAAGGGCCCTGTTGTGGTCATACGTGAGGGTAGAGATCTCTCGTGGTGATTTTGTGGTAAGGACCCTCTTTTGGAGACATGTGTGGTTAGGGCCTTCCTGTCGTAACGCGTTTGCTTAGGACCCTCCTGTGGTGACGTGTGTGGTGGGGGCTTTCTTGTACTAGCGCTTGTGGTGGGGTACCTCATTTGTTGACTCGATGCTGTGAGGTCCCTTCTGGAGATGACATCTGTTGAGGTCACTCATATGGCGCTTGTGGTGAGACGTGTGGTGAAGGCCCTGTTATTGTCCCTTGTGGTAACATGCATGCCTAGAGCCTCTTTTAGTGACATGCGTGGTGTTCTTGCTGTAACATGTGTAGTGGGGCCCTCTTTTGCGGCACGTGGTGAGGGCCCTCATGTGATGTTATAGGAGGTTAGGGCCCCCTTGTGGTGATGTGTGATGAGGACCTTTTGTTGACGTATGATGATGAATCTCTTTCGTTGACATTTGTAGTGAGGGACGTTTCCTGGTGATATGAATAGTGAGATACCTCTTGTGGTGAAACGTGCAATGAGGGCTGTCTTGTGGTGACGTCTGTTGAGGGCCCTCCAGTAGTGACACGTGGGGTGAGGGCTCTCTTGTGGTTACACGTGTGGTGAGGGCCCTCTCGTGGACTCACGTGTGGTGAGGTCCTCGTCTAATGATGTCCTTGTGGAGGACGCGTCCCTCGCCGGCCACACTTCAGTGTTTGTGTGTAGGAGTGTAGAGATGTGTTGGGGATGTGTGGGTGGTGGCGTGGGTGGGAGGCGGCGCGCTTGTGTGTGCGCGGCGGCCGCGACGCGACCTGTTGACTTGGAGGAGACAGAGAGGTGGGCAGTGTTAGGCTCGACGCCGCCGAGCCACCGTTGGCAGAGTGACGTGCCGTGTTTACGCCCGCCTCGCGCGCTTGACACCACCAGCCGCCGCCGCAACCACTGGCGCACGTTTCTACCGACG
>JAYMFT010100091.1:0-13787 GCA_038088735.1 Panulirus argus
CCGGGGTCGACGTGCTGTCAATGGACTGAACCAGGGCATGTGAAGCGTCTGGGGTAAACCACGGAAAGGTCTGTGGGACCTGGATGTGGAAAGGGAGTTGTGGTTTCAGTGCATCACACATGAAAGCTAGAGGCTGAGTGTGAGCGAATGTGGCCACTTTGTCTGTGTCCTGGCAATATCTCGCCAGCGCGGGGGTTGTCGATGCTATTTCCCGTTGGGCGGGGTGGCATCAGGAGTGGATGGGGGCGAGCAAGTGTGAATATGTACATGTGTATTATGCATGTGTATGTGTATTTATGTAAATATGTATATGCTGGTATGTATATATATGTGCTGTGCATGTATGTGCATGTACGTACATATGTGTGTATGTGGGGGGGATAGGTTTCTCTTCGTCTGTTTCCTGGCGTTACCTCGCTGACGCGGGAAACAGCTATCAAGTATAATGAAAAATAAATGATAACATATATACAGTAAACCATTAATTCAACTGACCCTGATATAATGCATTTCGGATTTAACAGGCCAGGCAAATAATAATACATTACTATAATCTGAAAAAAAATCAAACAACACACCATGCGCATTTCATATAGCACTTGTTTTTGGAAGCAAGGGGGATAATCGCTTTGTTTCAGTCTCAGTCAGCCTCAAGCTATCATGCAGTAAGGTTGTATACAGAGAATTGTGACTCTATTTATTAAATAAATTTGTAGGTAGTAGTTGGTAGGCAGCAAACAACCAGGGAGGTATATTAAGAGTACTAACTGCCTGGGTATCAGGATGATTAGTGACATCTGGTTAGTGAACCAGCACTTCAGTGGTTGTCAAGTTGCACTCCTCTGAACCAGGCAGCTGTCTTTTCTTTATGCCTCACCTACACATGGACTGCTGGCATTCGGTCCACAAACACACAAACTCTCCTTGTCACACACACACAGACCACCTGACAACAATTAACTTTAACAGCTCATTCTTCATAATTCTTGATTTACCTGCAGTGAGTGCCATGTGCTAACCCTGCTTTGGCAAAACGGTAGGAATAATAGATAGAAGGAGTAGGTAGGAACACTGAACAAGAGCATTATGTAGAAAAATACGTAGGAATATTAGGTAAAAGCATTAGATAGCAGTAGTAGGTTGGATCATTACGCAGGAACATTAGGTAAACACATTAAGTAAAAGAAATTGGTGTGAACATTAGGTAGGTGTCTCTGAAAACACTGCACTAGAGTTGCCCTCTACCAGTGGCCTGTTAAGGGTTAGGCACTAAATGATAAGAGGTGACACTCTTTTGCCATGGTCACCCCTGAGGGAGTTCCTAAAGGAAACCAGCATCAAATATATAGATAAATATATAGAAAGATAGACAGATTGATAGAAAGACAGATGGCAGAAGTTGTATGTAAGAACATTATGCAGAAGGATTAGGAAGACATAATTGGTTGGAACATTAGGTTGACACTTTAGGCAAAAGAAGCAAAATGAACATTAGGTGGAAGCCTCTGAAAACACTGTGACAGTTGTCCTCTGCTAGTGGCCTGTTAAAGGTTAGGCACTAAATACAAAGAAACAACACTGGAATTCAAATGTTATAGAAATTTTTGCCATGGCCACCCCTTTTGAGGGAGTTCCTAAAGGAACTGGCATCTGAGATACAGATTGATAGGTGGGTAGATTAATAGACAGTTGGTAGATGTAGTACATAAGAACATAAAACAGGAGCATTTGGAAGATATAATACTTTAATACATTAAGGAGGCACATTAGGTAAAGTAGTCGGTTGGAACATTAGGGAAGAGACTATGTAACACTGCATCAGGGTTTCCCCCCTACCAGTGGCCTGTTAAGGATGAGGCACTAAAGGATAAAAAGTGACACTGGAATCACTACTTATGGTGACTCCTTTGCCTTGGCCACCCCCTTGAGGGAGTTCCCAAAGGGAACAGGCATCAAAGATACAGATAGACAGATAAATGGTATATTTATAATGTTGTTAAGAGATGGCCCAGTACCACATAAATGGTACTCAAACATAACTCAGACACATGTAATACAAAACAACGCTTGTGCAACATACTTGGAGGGTGTTCACCGAGGATACAGCCAGAGTGAGGTTGGTGAATGGTTCTCTGATGCGAGATATGACAAAGTTACGTCTCCCACAAGTGACCTGTGTCTCTTGCACACCATGAAACATCCTAGATATTATGGAAGATTTTCTCCAGGTCACTGCATGCCCACTCTGTCTTAAGCTATAATGATGGGGCATAATCTGAAAAAGTAGGAATCCGGTAGTAAACTCAAATAAATATCTTAAATGACAGTATTTAAAGCTCAATGATTATGTTTAAAGAATAAAAAGTGCAGATAATTTCTTCACATTTGCTGCTATAATAACTTATCAAAATAAGTAAAAATACCATTTCACTCCTACAAACTGACTAATGTACTCAATAATCACTGATAATAATTCCAAAGAAATGGAGAAGACCACTGCGGTAAAATGTGTACTAAACTCACAATTTCACTTTATGAATGTCTGTCTTTGCACAAAATAATGACAAATGAGACTAGAAGGCAGAACTATAAGCTACCCTCATGCTGAAACTAGGGGGCAAAACTATAAGCTTCCCTCATGATCAGACTAGGAGGCAGAACTATAAGCTTCCCTCATGCTTAAACTAGGAGGCAAACTATAAGCATCTCACATGCTGAAACTAGGAGGCAGAACTATAATCTTCCCTCATGCTGAAACTAAGTGGCAGAACTACTTATATGCTTCCCTCATGCTGAAACTTGGAGGCACAAATACATATATGCTCATGGATAAACTAAAAGGCAGAACTATAAGCTTCCCCAGGCTGAAATTAGGAGGCAGAACTATAAGCTCCCCTTATACTGAAACTAGGAGGAAAAACTATAAGCTTTCATATGTTGCAACTAGTGGTACAAACTATGAGCTTCTATATGTTGAGAGAGCTAAAGGGGGTGTGCTGAAATTGTTTGGACACATGGACAGAATGAGTAAGGAGAGGCTTATAATCTATCTATTATCTGATGCACATTCCCTCCTGGAATTCCCTCAAGGGAGTGGCCATGGCAAGTGTCTCCATAACAGGTGAACTCCACTGCTGCTTCTTAGCCTTCAGTGCCTCAACCTTAACAAGCCACTGGCTGATGGCAATTCTAGTACAGCATTTCCACAGACTCCTATCTAATGTTCCTATCAATTGCTTCTAGGTTGGCAGAGCTGGGATAAGTGTCAAAAATGGAAGGGATAATGGAAAGGAGAAGCCAAATTGACAATGGAAGGATGGTGTGAAAAAGATTTTGAGTAATTGGGGTTTGAATATGCAAGAGGGTAACAGGCATTCATGAGATAAAGTGTACTGGAGCAAATGTTGTATACTGGGAAAGACATACTGACAATGGACTAAACCAGGTCATATGAAGCAGTCAGAGGAAGCCATGGAAAAGTCTGTGGGGCTTGGTTGAGGACAGGAGGCTGTGGCTTCAGTGCATTTCACATGACAGGTAGAGAATGGATTCGAGCAAATGAGGCATTTTCTTCATCTGTTCCTACCACAATCTCAGTGACAAAAGAAACAGAGTACAGAAAACAGAGAACACATAAGAAACAAAAAAGAAGGAAGTATTGTGTTTAATGGACAGAAATACTGGGCAGAACTTTAAGCTTTCAAACATTGATAAAAGTGCACAGGACTATAGCTTTCACATGTATAGACTAATGGGAAAAACTTTACACTTCCGTATGTTGAAACTAGGGACAAAACTATACTTTCACATGAGGAGATTAATGGACAGAATTATAAGTTTTCACGGCACTCCTTCACAATTTATGTTTTCCTGATTAAATCATTTGAAGAAATGCATTTATGACTTCCTATGAGTTACAAACTTATTCTACAGGACTAAAGTACATCATAAAACACATCATACTTGTTACATGAATACCTAATATTCAACTCTGTTTTACATAAGTTTCACCATCTGTCTGCCAACTGTATTGTTAATCTATATATCTATATCTTTGGTGCCTGTTCCCTTCTGGAACTCCCTTAAGGGGGTGGCCACGGCCATAGTCTTTCCACAGCTATTGAACTCCAGTGCCGTTTCTCAGCCTTTAGCGTCTCACCTTTAACAGGTCACAGGAAGAGGGCAAGTATAGTGCAGTGTTTGCAGAGGCTCCAACCTAATGGTTCTACTGACTGCATCTACTTAACGCTCCTGCCTAATGTTCCAAACTACAATTTGTACCTCATGTTTCTACCTAATGCTACTAACTAAATGTTCATTGTTAAACTGAACTGCTAAACTCAAAACAAGGTTAATGGAAGCTTCACCTTTTGAATTCTTGACCTCGTAATAAACAGAAGCCCTTCGTAACTTACAGGCAATACTTACAGTTAGATACAAGCAAAGTGGCATAGACAAATAAATCATTAAAACACACACATCTGAAAATTTAATCCTTTCTTATATTTGAACAAGAGAGAGAACCAATCTGCAGTGATAGGCACACTAACTGCTTTAAGATCCTGGTGTAGCCGTGTCAGAAGAAAAGACAGCAAATTGTAAGCCTCCTCCGGCTGGTGACCTTGGAACTCCTCGTCATGGGTCTCCACAATCTCCTGGGAAGGGTCAAGAGCACTATTCTAAGTTTCTGAATTAAACGTGTGTGTCTTTGCTTACAGGAACAAGACAAAAACAAGATGGATTCTACTCCTAGCTGGACTGAGTCCTACCTGCTGCCTTTATTCTGACTATAGAGCAAATTATGTTGCTAATTTGTTTTATCCTTAACACCTCAATGATCTTGTAAACACTTGGAAAACATTATGGTTGTGTTCATAACACAAGGGAGAAATAGGGGCTCAAACTTTACTTATCACAAATTAAAAAATTTGGACTCAAATTAGTCTAACAAAAGGAAAAAATTTAGCCTCAGACTAGCCCATCACAATGCAGAATTTTGAGGTGAAACTAGCCTATCAATTGGACGAAATTTGGCCTCAAACTAGCCTAACACATGGAGGAAATCTAAGCCCAAATTAGCCTATCAAACGGAAATTTAGGTTCAAACTATCCTATCACAAGGATAAATCTAGTATTACACTACCCTATCACAAGGAATAAATTTGTCTTACACTACCCTATCACAAGGAATAAATTTAGCCTTACACTACCCTATCACAAAGAATAAATCTAGTCTTACACTACCCTATCACAAGGAATAAATTTAGTCTTACACTACCCTATCACAAGGAATAAATTTAGTCTTACACTACCCTATCACAAGGAATAAATTTGTCTTACACTACCCGATCACAAGGAATGAATCTAGTCTTACACAACCCTATCACAAGGAATAAATCTAGTCTTACACTACCCTATCACAAGGAGTAAATCTAGTCTTACACTACCCTATCAAAAAGGAGAAATTTAGTCTTACACTACCCTATCACAAGGAATAAATTTAGTCTTACACTACCCTATCACAAAATTAAATTTAGTCTTACACTACCCTATCACAAGGAAGAAATTTAGTCTTACACTACCCTATCACAAGGAATAGATTTAGTCTTACACTACTCTATCACAAGGAATAAATTTAGTCTTACACTACCCTATTACAAGGAATAAATTTCGTCTTACACTACCCCTATCGCAAGGAATAAATTCGTCTTACACTACACTATCACAAAGGAGAAATTTAGTCTTACACTACCCTAAGACAAGGAATAAATTTTGTCTTACACTACCATATCACAAGGAAATTTAGTCTTAAACTACCCTATCACAAGAAAGAAATTTAGTCTTACACTACCCTATCACAAGGAATAAATTTAGTCTTACACTACCCTATCACAAAGGAGAAATTTAGGATCAAACTATTGTATCAAGGAAAAAATTGGGGTTTTCACAAGCCAATCACAAGGAAGAAATTCGGGCTCAAACTTGCCTACCACAGAGGATATATTTGGGTACAAAATAGGTCATCACGTAAAATAAATATGGACTCAACCTAGACTATTACTAGGGAGAAATTTGGGCTCAAACTAGTCTATTACAAAGGAGAAATCTGGGCACAAGTTAGGTTATCAAGGAGGATATATTTGGGCTCAAACAACACAAGGAAGAAAGCTGGGCTCAAACTAGCCTATATCTAGGATAAATTTGGGCTCTAACTTGCCTATCACAAAAAAGAAATTTGTGCTAAAGCTTACCAATCACAAGAGAATAATTTAGGCTCAAACATGCCTAAAAAGTTTCTTTTTCCTAATAATCATTACATTGTGGGCATCCCTAAGTAACTCTTAAACTAAGCCTGGCCTGGGCTCATTCTCAGATGTGCCATTACTGACACAAGTTGGAAGTATGTGTTCAGGGCACTAGCCCATGTGTAACTATAGTCTAGTGGGCTCATTTAAGTGGGAGTGTGTTGCATAAACTGTATGAACTGTGAATGCTATTTCCATGATGTTTACATGCATTAACCCATTCACTGTCATGATAAAGGCTTCGTTGTTGCTTTACTATGTCAAGCTATTTTCTAAGTTTTTGTAAGAAGAAAATATATAAACTGTGAATATATGAGAAATGTATAGGAAAATTATAAACAAATCTGTGACAGGCAGAATATGAGTCAGAGAGAAATAATGAAGTTATGTGTCGTGTCTGACCCATATGGTATTGATGTGACACTTGTGTATCTATATAACTTTACACACCCTAAGACCCCCTAGCACCTTCTTTAGCACATTACAGGTAAATGTTTATGGTGACAGTCAATTTGTGACATTATCCTAATCATGGTCTTATGTTTTCTTAACATTTGTTTATAAATGATTGTTCTACAATATCAATAAAACAAATAGTGAAACTAGAACAACTTTACTATTGCCCAGCAACATACTTGAGATGTGAGCTATTGCTGGGACATG
Organism: Panulirus argus; assembly: GCA_038088735.1. NCBI lineage: Eukaryota > Metazoa > Arthropoda > Malacostraca > Decapoda > Palinuridae > Panulirus > Panulirus argus. The sequence continues at coordinate 6,969 of JAYMFT010100091.1, forward strand.
CATGTTTACAATACAATCAATTCATATATATTTGAGGTTTTGTATGTTTTTAAATGCATTTGTTTGTAATGGACTGGTCTTAAACCTTAGATAAATGAAAATGTAAATATAACATTTATCCCTGGGGATAGGGGAGAAAGAATACTTCCATCATATTCTCTGCATGTCATAAAAGGCAACTAATGAGGTTCCTATCTAATGTTCCTAATAACTACTTTTATCTAATGCTCCTACCTAATAATCTTGCCTAAATGTTCCTACCAATTACTTCTATCTACTGCTCCTCCCATTTTGCCAAAAGGCAGAGCTAGCGCATAGTGCTAACCACAAGAAAATCTAGTTACAAAGAATGAGCAGCATGAGTTAAGCATTGTCAAGTGTTACATATGACAAGGAGAGATTAACTGTTTGTCGACAGAATGCCAGTAGTCCACATGTTTGTGAGGCAGAAAGAAAAGACAGCTACTTGGGTCAGAGGAGTGCAACATGACAACCACAAAAGTGCTGGCTCACCAAGCAGATGTCACTAACCCTCCTGATACCCAGGTGGGTAATACTGGTAATATACCTCCCTGGTCATTGGGTGCCTACTGCTGTATAATGCAGGCAGATGTCACTAACCCTTCTAGTACCCAGGCAGGTAATACTGTTAATATACCTCCCTGGTCGTTGGCTGCCTACTGTCTTATAATGAAGCAAACATAAGCTGTGAATGGGTTTGAGAAAAGAACTTTAATTTTTGAATGTTAATACAGCTGTGCCCTATACATCTATCTAGTCATCTAGGTATTCATCTTTCTGTCAGTCTACCTATTTTGTCAGTCTATCTATTTAAGTATCTATTACTCTATAAGTCAGTCTGGCTGTTTTACTGTTTATATACCTATCTATCAATTCATCTATCTTCATATCTACAACATATTGTCATTATCATCATTATCATTACCATCATCATTACTATTATTGTCATTATCACTGAAAAGTGCTGTCATTGGCCTAAACCAAGGTTAAGGAAGCAGTCAGGAGAAACTATGGGGGTGGTCTGTAGTTGTAGATGATGGATTCTGGTTTTAGTGCATAATACAAGACAATTAGAGTGGATGTGAACTAATGAAGCAGTTGCTTTAATTGTTCCAAGTGCTATCTTGCTAAAGCAGAAAGTCGAGAACAAGTGTGATACATGAATATACCATTAATAACAATGCTTTATTATCCCTGGCGAGAGGGGTGAATGAATACTGCCCACATATTCCCTGCATGTTGCAGAAGGCGACTAAAAGGAATTGGAGCAGTGGTTGGAAATCCTTTATTCCTGAATTACTTTCCAAAAGAAGGAACAGAGCAAGGAGACAAGCAACAAATTTTCCCTCTAATGCTCTGTCATCTGTTCTTGATGCTACCTCACTCATGCAAGAAATGGTGAGCAAGTACAAGAAAAAAATTAATATTATCATCGATATCATTATTTAGCTTCAAGACCATGCTTCACATGGGGACAGGGTGCGGCAGGCTCCTTTAGGGTGAGGTTGTCGACAATGCTGCACGTTTCTTTACACTTACAATGATACACTGAAAGTGCAGGAAGAATAAATGAGGATCAACATGGAGATGATTCATAGACATAATGGAATCATGAAAACCAAAATTAAGTAAAAACACACTGGAATGAACATGGCCTAGAAAAAGTGATGAAGAAAAAAAGAAATCTTTGAAGAGGCATCAATAAAAACAGTGAAATGCCAGAGTACGAACACATTAATTACAAATCAGCATCACACAGGCCAAATTGGAATGACGTTATTGGCAAAGAAATGAAAAATATAGGACTAAACAAAATAAGGAGATCAAAAAGACTGATAATCTGATTAATAACTGGCCAGACTATGCTAACTACAAAAACCCACCAAACTAGTGAAATTCCCATTTCATATTTACAGAAAACCATATGAGGAAAATCCAGACAGAAATGAGAGTAAAACAGTGGATAAAACACAAGATGACTAAGAAAAAGAATGTAACATGGAAAATCAGGGATGAACTAGCTCCATACAAAGAGCTAAACAACAAAAATTAATACTGTGCAAGACCCTAAATCCAACTGTGGACAAATAAGGCAGCATTGAATCCTTGGAAGATACTATACAGGTTGCCAATCAAAAATCTGGCAATCGTTATTCTGGTTCCATCAGTTTTCCGGCAGGAATCTCGGTGTGGTCTGTACTTGCATGGTGAGCACAGTTTAAAAATTCCCGGGTTTCAAAGCTTTGAAGGATGCTGTTTTTCCAGTGAGTGATGAAGATGATGATCCTGACAACCCACCTGCTACCTGCATTCAACTTTTTCTACTGTGTACAGTACTAATTTAAAATTCTTCAGAACTGTACTGTAAATCCAGCATGTTACCAGTAGAAAACTATATCAATTTACTGCACCCAAACCATTTCATTTAGTTGTTCAACATTAAAAGTTCTTTTGCTTTTCAATAAGTGTTTTTCTTTTTTCTTTAAAGTAATGCAGTCCTTTTCTGTTATAATATATACAACATATATAGAGTGAGGCAATAAATCAATTTTCCAAAAAAATTGAAAATCCGGCAGCCATGAGGTTCCAAGGTTGCCGGATTTTTGACTGGCAACCTGTATATTAATATACAAAGTCTGATAAGTAAGAACTCAAGAATCAAAGTAAATCACTTCAGTGAATACACTTGGGACTACATAATCCTGTTTCACAGGACAGAAATTTGGCTCAATGAGACAGAGAAAGATGAAGCCATCTCAAAACAGGATGAAACATTCAAAGCACACTGAACCATACTCAATTGGGGCAGTTCAGCAATACACTTCCATAATAAATTAAAAGAAAAGCATACAATGAAGATGAGTCAGTCCCCCAGAACTGATAATCATTCAACATATATGGCAATAAAGATGAATAGTTTATTTATCAAGCAAGAGGTGCAGTGAGTGCTGTGCACTAGCCTTGCCATCACTTTGCCATCACAGCAAAATCTTCTCATTGATACCTCTTTATTGCCATATTCGTTGAATGATTATCAGTTCTGGGACTGATTTCAACCACATCAAGTTTTCTTTTAAATGTGTCTGTAGCTCTTCCATGCATAAACATTCATATATTTTTCTGTTTCTGATAGTGTAGTGGATAGACATTTGAGCTTCCCTGCTGGACTATCATATATTTTTACCTGGTGCATTTTTTGTAAGTTTTTTTGGCTTTCTGGCAGACTTAATAACTCTATATCTTCTTTGTTGAGAGGCTTATTTGTTCTGCATGTTTTCCCTTTATATTTTCATTTTGTTGCCATGTTCAGATATCAACTTCCTGTCCTTCTTTCTAGGCTGAGTTCCAAGTCATTCACCCTTTCATGGTAGTTCATATGTTCCATATCCTTAATTTTCTTTGTGAAGTGCTTCTGAATTCTCTCCATTAATTTTCTTTTATTTCCTTTTGTATCATGGGTGATTATTCAGCAGTAGCATGCAGTTCTCTTTCTTATCTACACATCTGATACTTTTATCAATAGTTTTCTGTCTTCTGTGAAAAATCTCAATATTGTATGGTACTGCCCATTACTTGGCTTGATAGCACTAACTCTCAATACATTACAAAAAAAAAATGTGGCTTTCTGTGATAGCTCTGCTGTATTTTCTTGTTCCATAACTTATATGTTCAAATTTACCTTACTTGCATTCCATCACATTCACTTCTGTCATTTTGTGTGTTGTTTTGCAGGTCCTTTTTGCAAGGCTGTATCATTAAGAGTTAAGAACTGAGTCATGTCAAAGAACTTTTCAATTCAAAGGAACCTACATTTCCCTGTGGAAGTAGTACAGCTTTAGGGTGCTCTCTATTGCTCTCTCAGCTGCTAGTCAGTCTTCACTCATTCTCTCCACATGTCTAAATCATTTCTAAAGATATATATCTATGTCTCTGATGCCCGTTCCCTCCAGAAACTCCCTCAATGGGGTGGCTGAGGCAAAAGAATTTCCATAACTGGCGATCTCTGGCATTGCTTATTAACCTTTAGTACCTCACCCTTAATGGGCCAGCGGCAGAGGGCAACTTTAGTGCAGTGTTTCAAAAGAGATATCCCATTAGATATACCCTGCAACAAAAGAAAATGACTCTATATTACCTTGAAATTCTGCACTGCTTCCTTGATCTTCATGCCAAATGCAAGTGCTCTCATTACCTGGGCGAAACAAGCAGCAACTTCACCCTGTTCCTCATTCTCCTTCTTCAGATCCTTCCTGACAGAAAAAAATGTAAAACAACTTCTTAAAATTTAAATTTAAAACTGAGAATGAGACAACACTCCTCCAGATTCCAAAAAAAAGGAAAAATCTTGAATAAAAAAGCATTTATATCCATCACATAAATATAACTGTAGAAAAAGAATTTACCATGACACCGGGTGCATGTTCAAACTGTGTTCCTTACTCAGTCCACTAAGGAAGATAACAGTGTCAAAATGTCTGAATAAAACTCTATACTCCACACTCTACCCATTATATCTTTCAATTTAAAAAGCTGTTGTAACTTTCATAACATAGCAAAAAAAAAAATAATTTCAAGTACAAACTGGTTCATCTACTATATAAATATAATCGATCTTGGAAATCCCTCTAAGATTTTGAAAGTGCTATAAAGATGCTGAAAAATCATTTCTAAACAGTTACTCCAATTACAAAGACTGGTTCACCCTTGTATGAAGCGCTACTCTCATATCTAAGGTATTCTAAATGTAGATACTTATTTGACAGAATCAAGTCCAAGGCAATATGACTCACAAATCCTGCCATCTTGACCTTAAAATATGACAAACTTGCTCCAAAGAACTGGTTGCTTGTGTGCCCTTGTCATTTACAACACAATATAATGATCAACAAAGCATTGTGTCACATGATTACTGGGTCACCTTAGGCAACTCAAGGGTGAGCTACTGTGATGTCTGTTTCTTTCTCTACACAATGAAGCCTTGGAACATTTGACATATTCATGTCTTCTCCAACAGATATTATTTTCTATGTTAGCTGAGATGGCACAGGCAACTGGGGCCCCAATCAAGGGCAAATCATTTTTTTTTCCTGTGTTATGACAGTTATGATAGCATTTTATTCCTGAGGTAGGGGGGAGAAAAAATTGTACCTTGGTATTCCCTGTGTGTCACAGAGCCAGGTAGAGAGTGCTCATCTTCCTTGAAGGCTCAGACTGGTGTACCTCAATGTGTGTAGATGAAAGCAAGATGAAAATAGAGGGGGGATAGGTAGAATGCTTGAGGAAATAAACCTAATTGTTTTGGTTCTGAGTGAAACAAAGCTCAAAGGTAAGGGTAAAAATTGGTTTGAGGGTGTCTTAGGAGTAAAGTCTGGGGTTGGTGAAAGGACAAAAGCTAAGGAAGGTGTAGCACTACTCCTGAAGTAGCTGTGGAAGTGTGTGACAGTGTAAGGAAGTACATCCTACATGGATGTAAGTAAAAATGAAAGTGGATGGCAAAAGATGAGTGATTCTTGGTGCTTTTGCACCTGGTCATGAGAAGAGAGACCATGAGAGGCAAGTGTTTTGGAAGCAGCTAACTGAGTGTGTCACCCTACCCATATACCTGACCACTGTGACCACCCTCATAATATTCTGTATTTGTTATTCATCTCTAGTCCATCTCACTGTAAATACACAATCTCGTCCCCAATTGGTTCATCTCATCATACTCTCATAAATATATCTATTCCAATGGTACCTCCCCCTCCAGCAGCCTCTTCTAAGCATAAATACTGGCACCTGAACAAAGCTGACTGGAATAACTTATATAACTTCTTTCCTGATTTTCCCTGGGTAAATTACTGTGTCTGATGTGGTGATGCTTCTGTCTCCACCGAATGCATAACAGAGTTTATTCTTGCAGGAATAGAAGCATTTATACCCTCTTCCTCCATACACTCCATGGTTCAACCATTCCTGTTCTGAGGCCATTCAGACAAGGGATCAGGTATATTTGGCTTGGAAAAACTCTCCTTCCTCTGGCTCCCATTCAGCTTTTATCACTGCCCGTAATCGCTGCAAGCTTGTTATCCATGAAGCAAAGTGTTCCTTTATTCAGAGGAAGTGTGATAACCTCTCCTTGTCATCTACTGATATGTATTTCTGGTCTTTAGCAATGGGCATCTCCAACAACTGTCGCTCCACCTTTCCCTCACTTTTCCGTTCTGATGGTACTATAGCCGTTAACAAAGCAACTCTCTTTGGTTCCCATTTCTTCTATAACTCCACCTTGGATGTCTAACATTCCCTCACCTCCTGATGCTCCTATTACTAATCCTATACCTCTTCCGATAATCTCTTTACAGACTGTCCAAAAAGCGCTTCTTTCTCTGGACAAAAGCAAGGCTTATGGTCCTAATGGCATCCATCCCTGTGTACTGAAAGACAGTGCCTCCAAACTTGCACCTGTGCTTGCTCGTCTGTTCTGTTTTTGTTTAAAAATGGAAACTTTCCCTTGGAAACATCCTTAGATACATCCCATCCCTAAGAAGGGTGACCATTCTAACCCCTCTATCATCCTACTGCTTTGACATCCACCATTTCCAAAGTCTTCGAATGCCTCTCCATCTCCAAAATCTTTAAACACCTTGAAAATCAAAGTCTTCTCTCTGATCACCAGAATAGAGCTTCTGTAAGGCGAGATCCATTGGTGATATTCTCATTTATCTTATTAATGTCTGGTCATCATCCCTGAAAGATTTTGGGGAGTCATATGTAGTTGCCCTTGACAAATCTAAGGCTTTTGACAGGGTGTGGCAT
>JAYMFT010100102.1:0-13787 GCA_038088735.1 Panulirus argus
TATATATATATATATATATATATATATATATATATATAGATAGATAGATAGATAGATAGATAGATAGATAGATATTCTAGATAGAAGAAGAGTACGATTGATGGTAATCTGTGCATGACAGCAGATGAGAAGGTTGTAAAGAAAAGATGTGTCTGTCTGCGAGGCCGGCCAGAAGGATGGAATGTCTCTCCCGCGTTCTGCCTCACGAGATCGTAAATATGAACAGAGTGAAGACTTTAAAATGGACGTTTGTTGCACGGCTGAGGCAGAGAGTGCCAGATCAGCCCAGAACCGTCAAACAACTACGGAAAATGTGTGGCTGCAGAAGACGCTGTTATAAAGATTCAAGTAAGATTCGCGGTGATCGTAACGCGCCAGGTCTGCCGCAGACAGAATCACGTCATAGGTAGTTTAGCTACCGTTACTGGTAGATGCCTAGGTAGATCAGTACTCGTGTCACACCCACACATGGAGCTTCACTAGGATTGTGTCTTTTGAGTATTTATCATACGGAGATGTCCAGATTTGGTGTAGATATTCATTGAAAATAATACTTCTTGGCAACCGCCGCCCACGGGAGTCCTGCTCGCCTGACGCAGGAGTGCCAAATGACGGCCAGAACCGTCTTACACCCTCCGTGCCAGGACTGCTAGTTGTAGTCTTGGCCACACTGGACATAAATTCGCTCGCATAGAAATATAACTAAAGATATTTAGATCTTAGAGAATTCCCTCTGACTGCCGGCCTGTTGTTTACAGGAAGGAGTCAGACAAATCATCGTGAAAGGGAACCTGCTGGCGACCAGAGCTTCTGTCTCCTGTAAACTTTATAGACACGGATGTCCTCTGAGTTTACGTCGTCCAAGAGGGAAAATAAATCTAGGCGGACACAGGCTCCAGGCGCAGTAGGGTAGCAAGCAGGCAGGCAAGCAGGAGGGCGGGCGGGAACATCAGAAGCCTAGCTGTGGGTAGTGGGGTGGTGGGCGGAACGTGTCCTAGTTCGGTATTTCTAAATCTTTTTGTTTATATTTCATACTGAGGTGAAGGGAGACGACGAGAGGAACAGAAAATGAGCATTTTGACTGTAATGGTGGGAAATGTAAGCCCTTGAGTACAAAGATATGACTCTTAAGCACACCGGTACGACCCTTGAGCAAGACGTTACGACCAGTGGGCAAGACGGTACGACCAGCGAGCAGGACGGTACGGCCAGTAAGCACAACGCTACGACCCTTGAGAACAGCGTACAACCCTTCAGTATGATTGTAGTAACGTTTGATCTGACCCATAAAGGTCAGGTCAAAGATCACACCATAATCAAGGGTTGCACCTCGTGCTCAAGGGTCCTACCGTCGTGCTCAGTGGCCGTACCGTCGTCATCAAGGCGTTACTATTAACATGTTAGAATCCAACGAAGAACAAGTAAGTTATAACACTGTCTCCACCTCTTGTTGGGGTTGTAACATGTGTTGTACTACCTGTAGCCACAGCATTGTACCACTTGTAGCCACAGCATTGTACCACTTGTATCTGCATTATTTTACCACCTGTAGCTGCAGCATTGTACCACCTGTAGCTGTAGTATTGTACCACCTGTAGCTACAATATTGTACCACACGTAGCCACAGCATTGTACCACCTGTAGCTAGAGTAATGTACCACCTGTAGCTACAGCATTGTACCACTTGTCTCTGCAGTATTGTACCACCTGTAGCTACAGCATTGTACCACTTGTCTCTGCAGTATTGTACCACCTGTAGCTACAATATTGTACCACCTGTAGCTATAGTATTTTACCACCTGTAGCTACATCATTGCACCACCTGTAGCTATAGTATTGTACCACCTGTAGCTACAATATTGTACCACCTGTAGCTACAGTATTGTACCACCTGTATCTGCAGTATTGTACCACCTGTAGCTACAGTACTGTACCACCTGTAGCTACAGCATTGTACCACCTGTATCTGCAGTATTGTACCACCTGTAGCTACAGCATTATACCACCTGTAGCTACAGCATTGTACCACCTGTAGCTACATCATTGCACCACCTGTAGCTATAGTATTTTACCACCTGTAGCTACAGTATTGTACCACCTGTAGCGACAGCATTGTCCCACCTGAAGCGACATTATTGTACCACCTGTAGCTACAGTATAGTACCACCTGTAGCTACAGCATTGTACTACCTGTATTGCAGTATTGGACCACCTGTAGCTACAGTATTGTACCACCTGTAGCTACAGGATTGTACCACCTGTAGCTACAGTATTGTACCACCTGTAGCTACAGTATTGTACCACCTGTAGCTACAGCATTGTACCACCTGCAGCTACAGCATTGTACCACCTGTAGCTACAGCACTGTGCCACCTGTAGCTACAGTATAGTACCACCTGTAGCTACAGCATTGTACTTCCTGTAATGCAGTATTGTACCACCTGTAGCTACATTAATGTACCACCTGTAGCTACATTAAAGTACCACCTCTAGCTACAGCATTGTACCACCTGTAACTACATTATTGTACCACCTGTAGCTACAGCATTGTACCAACTGTAGCTACAGCATTGTACCACCTGTAGCTACAGCATTGTACCACCTGTAGCTACACTATTGTACCACACGTAGCCACAGCATTGTACCACCTGTAGCTACAGCATTGTACCACCTGTAGCTACAGCATTGTACCACCTGTAGCTACAGTATTGTATCACACGTAGCCACAGCATTGTACCACCTGTAGCTACAACATTGTACCACTTGTAGCTACAGCACTGTACCAACTGTAGCTACATTGTACCACCTGTAGCTACAGTATTGTACCACCTGTAGCTACAGCATTGTACCACCTGTAGCTACAGTATTGTACCACCTGTAGCTACAGCATTGTACCACCTGTATCTGCAGTATTGTACCACCTGTAGCTACAGCATTGTAACACCTGTAGCTACAGCATTGTACTACCTTTACTGCAGTATTGTACCACCTGTAGCTACAGTATTGTGTCACCTATAGCTACAGCATTGTACTACCTGTATTGCAGTATTGTATCACCTGTAGCTACAGTATTGTACCGCCTGTAGCTACAGCATTGTACTACCTATAGGAACAGTATTGTACCACCTGTAGCTACATGTACCACCTGTAGCTACAGCATTGTACTACCTGTATTGCAGTATTGTACCACCTGTAGCCACAGCATTGTAACACCTGTAGCTGCATTGTTGTACCACCTGTAGCTACAGTATTGTACCACCTGTAGCTACAATATTGTACCACACGTAGCTATAGCATTGTACCACACGTAGCTACAGCATTGTACCACCTGTAGCTACAGCATTGTACCACCTGTAGCTACAGTATTGTACCACCTGTAGCTACAGTATTGTACCACCAGTAGCTATAGATCTTGGTTCAAGTATATATCTCGTTGGCAATCGTTAAGTGAGGGGTGGGGTAGGGAACCTTCTAACAACGCCGTTTTCTTCAAGATCCAAGTGATCATGTAAATCCTAATTGTGGTTGGACATATTGGTTCAGACAGCCCTTCCACCACAATTTCATAGGTCCATGTTCTCTGCCTTTGACATGCCCTTTTAGTCTGCTTGCTGGAGTGTGGTAGTTTAAGTCTGGTTTGGTCTTAATGATTCCATATTCATCAGTTTGAGTTTCGTGTGTTTATGTATGAGCGTGTTTTTCTTTGTGTGTTACGTTTGTGTGTACTTGTCAGTGTGGCAGACGAGCTATCTTCCCGTTCAGTCACAGATTATTTTGGTTTCATGATAAACACTTCAGACATCTTAATCACACACCATTAATTACTTGAAGAAGCATGTAAGTCGTTAATTTCTTGTCTCCTCCCCGCAGTTCACAGAGCCAAACTGTCATAATCGCTCCCAATGGTAAACATATAAGCGGCCCATGCAAGATTTATTCCCATTTTCTGTGAAACCCGACGTTGGGCCCAGCCAAACATTATGGCTGGAGCTCCGGGGTTTTGGCGTGCGCTGATGAATAGTATGGCAGCCCTCCCAGCCAGCCCGTAGAATTATGGTCATTTTACTATCTTGTTCGGCGTCAGTGCATGGTGTCATGCCTAACTGCTGTGGACTTGTAGTGATTTGTGTCTGTGATGGATGGTCGGCCTCTGTCGAGATGAAGTGAACCTTATAATCGTGGCCAGCAAGAGAAAAATAGAAAAGAGGTTATTCAGGGCTCCTCAGGTATTTGTAGACCTGACTCTTAGAGATGATAGGAAGACGGGAGGACAAAAGGAGGAGAAATGCACAGCTATGCTGTTTCGTGGAAAGAATTAGGTATCACAACGGTCAATCCTCGTGTGGTCTGTCTCTGCAAAAAAAAAAAAAAAGCTCTGGGAAGCGGCAGTTAGTCGCCTGCCACGGGTCCAGACCTGAATAGGTGGACTCATTTAAGTAATGAGAAATTCTATTTTAGATCTGTTGATTATCAGGGGTCGGATGATTCCTGAACGGAACCTCTCCTTCCTTCTAATGTTCTGATGTTTTGAAGTGCCGGTGTTGAGAGTGTAAAGTGTACTTATACTTTCTGAAGCTTAGATTTTTTGAATACTTGGAGCACACTATTGCCATACATGAAATGATATGGAGAACGACAGACTCCAAACGCTTGTAAGTTTATGGGAAAGAAAATATTCGAATACCGTATGAGGTGCGGCTAGCCTGTCACTATGTAAGTAGGAAGACACAGGTTCGAGTTCTGGGCGAGTTGGTGACTCTGAAGTCAGTTTTCCTGCGCTTTCTAGTCTCGCTCCAAAGAGCAGAAGGTAACTACTCACTTTCGATGTGGACTCCAGGCCAGGCCGCTACCAGACGACTGGAGGGACTACAGATTATTTAAGTTGAGTTACATCAGCAGTTATGTTTGCAGAAGAGACTAAAGTATTGTCACAGTGCAATAAGCGTCCCATTTTGTTGTGGTCGGTTACTTATGGATCGTGGGTGGTCACAGGTGTTATGGCTCAACGCCACAAAGCTGGTTCATCATCACGAACTGTTATGTGTTCAACGCCATGTAGTTTCGTGTCTGATAAACTGGACACTGTGAAAGATGGTGAGTAGTGAGAGATGATAACGATTATATTTATAAAGATAATTATTATAGAAATCGCTAATGAGGGTAGAAATAGAGGTGATATATAGAGGATGAAGAAAACGGACAATTGCTTTGGCTCCGGCTGTTGGTAGGGAAGCAACATGGTGGCGGGTATGCATGCCTGAAGGGGTCGCTTTGTCTCCTCTTCTCTTCTTCCATGTGTTATCTCAGCACCACCTGCCGTAACTGGGATGGGCCTGACATTTTGTAGACAGCTGAATTAATCGTTCGTCCGGTGTTTAAATGGACGACCTTAAACTCTAATGTCACATTTTGACCGTGATATGACGGCAGCCAAGAGATACCATCAACCATCTTTAACCCGCGTTATGTATCTGGTTGGGTAACTGGTCTGATTCTAGGCTGCGACTGCCCGTCGGGCCGGCCCCTTACTTATTCCTGACCTATGATGGGGGGGTCGCTCGCATCTCGGCATTGTCGTGAGACGGGATCGAGACGCGAGACCTTGCGTCCGTACGGCTTAGATGTGAGGGTAGCGGGTAGTCCTGGCTGACCTGACCCTTGCTCTCAACAGGGTCATCAGTGGACTGGTGTGTCGGAGTGGCCGACTTGACTCGCTGACAAGGAAGCAAATCACAGTAAGGGAGGGGAGGAAGGGGGGGGGGATGACGACATTCCCGCCGGTCTGTATACAGTGTCTGTGTCTGTTGATGGGCCCCTCCACCCCTGGGCTCATGGCAGGGAACCCAGTCATGAGTGACCGGTTCTACTGGGGGTCATGGGCGAGTCCCTTGCGGACCAAGCATGCATACCACACTCTTGATTGTGGCCCGTGCCTGGTACACACGCTCCCTGAATCTGACAAAAAATGGACATGATTTCGTCCCTGCAGGTGAGGAATGGACTGACCTTACCCAGCAGGTGGTGCTCTCTGTATACAGTGGCTGGGGTCAGCTGGTGCCGAGGTCACGCTTACCCCGAGAGCGTCACATACTGATGCTGTCGTGCTGGCCTCTCCTGTGGCCTGCCTAGGGGAAGCCGGCCACAAGCATTCGTCTTGCCCTGGGGCCAGCCAGTCCGTGTGAGATCAGACAGGAGAACCAGTTAAGGAAAGCTGCTCACAGTCTAGCGGTGGCACCTGGTACCCTGTCTCAGCCGGGCGAGTGTAGGCCTGGGGGTCAAACCCTGGCACTGTGGATGTTGTCTGCGGCATTAAACAATATACATTAATACAGGCAGAAGGTCTCTCACCTGGCCTGCACCAGGCGTGTGGGAGTGCAGACCACGGTGGCCTGCCACACTGCAGACGGCAGATGTTACTATCAGCCTCTGTTGTGGGGTCACGGTACTCCAGCAGGAGACCACAGGACCTGGCCACGCTACACTACACCAGACCTTGAGGGTCTATGACTTGGTCTCAGACCCATTTCTTAAGGCAGAAGACCCCAGAGACCATCGTAAGGTAAGGAAGTGCCCCATGTAGACCTGGACACAAAACCTGCCAGCAGTAGTAGATGGAGGTGTTTGTTGTAGGTGTTGGAGGCGCCGACCGCCAGTGCCTCCCACTGTAACAACTGTCACCCCTTCACCCCCCTCACTCAGGCCCAAGTGAATCACCAGCCCTGCGTCGTTACCGGTGTAACCCGTTACATAACGCCGTCTGTAGGTGTGGTACCTGACGCGACGTATGTAGGAGTTCCCCTCGGGCAGGGAAGAGCAAGGTTATAAAAGACCTTAAAATATGGAGGAAAAAAAATGGGTGGAAAGAAATGGGTTGACGCGTGATGATTGGGGCTGCATTACCCCCCGCCCCCCACCCACCTGACCCGCACCCCACCTGTTGGCGAGCGGCCGTGATCGATCGCTGGAGAGGTGCGCCAGATGACTCCGCCGCCCGGTGATGCTAATTATGCAACGTGTATTATTGTTACTAGCTTTTTTCCACCTTGTCATGACAGCGTTTGGAATGTGAAGTTATGAATGAGAAAATAGTATCTGACGTTACAGAGTGTTAGTGGAGTGTGTCGCTAGTAAATTTGTTCGCCAGACAGTGGTCACTTCCGCCACCAGCCAGCGTTCACTCTATTCAGCTACCTATTTCCTCACGTCTCAATGGCCTCCGTTCACTGCTTCTTCCTTCATTCCTTCATCAAGCACACAACCTTTCCTCTATCCCTGCCCTCCCTACCCGGGATACACCGTCACTCGCTACCCCGGCAAGTAGGTTAATGTGCTCATTGGCTGGTCATTTGCTTGTAACGGTGGCGAGCCCCGCCCTGGGTCAACAGGCCCCGTGTGGCCAACCCTCGTTTGGCTAACTAGGCTAACGACGCCCGCCTCAAGCCCTCAGTAACCTACTTCTGTCGCACGCTGTTTGGCGGGCCACTCTATGGAACGGCTGCGGAATTTGACGATGTCCACATCTTTTTCACGAATATTAACGTGTTTGAGTTTTGGCGGGAATGCTTTTAAGTGTTTTGGTAGGTAACGTTCTGCAGTTTGGGCGGTAATATATATATATATATATATATATATATATATATATATATATATATCTATATATATATATATATATATATATATATATATTTTTTTTTTTTTTTTATTTTATTATACTTGATCACTGTTTCCCGCGTCAGCGAGGTAGCGCCAGGAAACAGACGAAGAAAAGAAATACCCCATCCCCCCGCATACACACATATATACATACAATTATGAAAGCCAGGTTGCCTTAACCCCAGGCAACTATGGGCTTAAAATAGCATCTTCTCTGCAACCACTTGTTGATTCACGGGTCTCGCTGATGCGTCTCGCATACTTTACGAAGTGGAAATATTGCCGCTTACGGTCTGTACAAGGGAGGGAGGCGGGGGGTGGATGGTTATGGCTCGATTAGGCTTGATTCTAGTAATACAGTGGTAAATAGTTTACATCAGATACCAAGTGTTCATTACATTGTCGAGATATATTTACACTGCCGTAGCACCGTGGGAGTCAATTGAAATGCCTTCCTTCCCGAGAAACATCACAAATCTGTGTGGGTCTGTCGCCCCCGACGGGATTCACTTCTTTCGAGAAGACACTGAATGCTATGTAAGTAGTCTCTCGATTGATGGACCTCCTGTCCACAAGGAACAAACCATTTTTAAGGAACTATGTGGGGTATTTGAGAAGCTTCATGGGTGTAAATGGACCTCTCCTTCTGAGGGGACATACCACTCCCGATGGGACGCCTTGGGTTATTGGAAAAGTGTCATGTGTCTGAATGAACCTCCAGCTCCCGAAGGAACACGTCACCCCTGAGGGATCCTATATGTTTTCCAAGAAGCTCTGAATAGCTTCCCCTCTCTCTACCAAAGGGGCACGACATTGCGAAAGGGACTTTGCGTGTTTTCTGAAGACCATCTCAGTTATGAATTAATCTTTTGTTCTGGAGGGTTACCCTGCTCTGAAGGGTCTGTAAGTGAGGTCTATGCAACATAAACTTTCTTAGGAGACCTCACTCTAGAAGAGGCTGCATGATCTGAGAGCACCGAACGATTTTTGTTGGGTAAAAGCTTTTTGAGAACGGCAGCAGGTGTCGCGCTTCAGATCTTGGGTTCATGAAATAACACACCATTCCTAAAGTAATACAGTGTTTTAGCACATGTTTTTTGTTCACAGGGAACGTTGATGTTGTAATAGGACTCGTCACTTTTGAAGGGTCGGAGAAAAATGTACTGTTTCAGTTAGCACGTCATTACTGAAGTGAATCATGTTCTGTGACATAAAGGGATTGCATATCTTAAGAGACACCTTGAACTCTGCGTACCTCTGAGAGATTCATCGAGGTCCAGAACATTATACTCTTTAAGGGACTCGTCGTTACTAATGTAAAGAGCACCTGCTGTCATGAATACTTAGCACTCCTGTATGGACAGTCACTCGCGAATGAAGAACTTATTCTTGAAAATTTATAATGTATCTCAGTTGACAGGTCACTCCTGTATAGAGTCCATTTTTTCACACAATTTTGGTAAATCTGTCCCGCATTCAGGAAACCTTGATGCTCCTTTAGGGCCAAGTAGTTCTTGAAAGTATTACGTCACCTGAGAAACGTTATTGTTATTAGTGAACCCCAGCTTCCTTGAAGGGGTACGGAAGTTGTAATGATGATGCATATTCATAAATTGAAAAAAGAAAAAAACTTTTGCATTTCATCGTGTTGCCCAGTCTTTCAACCTTGCATATAATAATGCACCAAGTCTTTACTCATATCTGTATATACACACACACACACACACACACACACACACACACACACACACATTCAGGAATAAGCTAGTGTGTGTGTGTGTGTGTGTGTGTGTGTGTGTGTGTGTGTGTTCATACACAAACAGCCTATACGATTTCGTCAATGCGCCCTCGAGAGTCGAACGTAAACCACGAGAACAGCGAGTGGACAGGGTAACACTAGACCACCTGCTGTCCGTTAGCTGTTCTAGGTAGCTTAGGTTTGATTCTCAGGTGCGCAATGGAAAAAAAAATTTAGATTGATTAACAAATAATAAATAGTGACCACACACTCACACAAACGGGCCTCCTTGGTATTGATCATAAGTCAGCAAGGCCCAGCACGGGGTCGGACCCGCATGGATTCGAGTCCTAGGTGTGGCAGTCGCCCTGCAACCAAACCAGGTTGTTTCTATATCTCTCTTTACGAGCTCTGATTGGTGCTGGTTGATTGTGGTGACGAACGGTAGCCCGTGGGGATGGGGCGTCGGAGGGAAGGTCTCGGTGATGGGAATGTGTTAGCAGTTTACTGCCAAACTTTCGCCTGAACTGCCGGTGTTCGCCGGAAAGGTTGAATAGGTTCAGAAAGATGAGGGCCTCTTGGTAGGTGGTGTAAGGCGGGTCCAGGATGTTTCTACAAGCCCCTTTCTACACTCTTTCGAGCTGTCCCTCTCTGATGCTGATATTGAGAAGGACCAAGCTGGTGAGCTTTGGTAAAATGATGTTACAGACATTCCTGAGCTCAAATAGCTGAACGTTTAGTGATCTAAGTCGACGGAAAAGGTAGAAACAGTATAAGAAAGATTTCAGAATAGTGTTGACATGACTCCTTCAGTTTAAGCCGTCATCTATAGTGGTACCAAGAAGTATGAAGTCTCTGACTACCCGAAGGAAGTCAAGGCCTAGTTTAATGTCAAAGGGCAGGATGTTGCCTGTCGACTGTTGACAGTTGAATGTGCATCACAGTCTTGGTGTGATCAATGGCGACGTCGTTGGCTGTAGTCCACTCCTGAAGGTTCATGATGATGTCCTGAAGGGCACTGAAGTCAGGAGAGTTGTTGCTGATAGTGATGCCAAAGGTGGAGTCGTCTGTGTGTGTGTGTGTGTGTGTGTGTGTGTGTGTGTGTGTGTTTGTGTGTACAACAAAGCAACCATCTAGGTGTTTTAGTAATACGTGCTCTCTGAAATTTCCTGAAACACTTGACGGATGTGAAAGATATTACTTTGCTCGGTAATGAACCAGAGGTGAATTTTTTTTTTAAGCTTGTTCAGTAACATACATAAGTTCTTTATTCTCACCGTCACACCACCGTACACAACAGCAGGAACACAGACGATCCAAAGAGACATATACACCAACTACAGCACTCTCTCTCTCTCTCTCTCTCTCTCTCTCTCTCTCTCTCTCTCTCTCTCTCTCTTCCAGTGATGTGTGGATAGACAGGGCGTTACTAGGACCTCATTGTCACATGTTCCATGATACTATGTACCCTAGCACATCACAATGACCACTTGGTTTTGGAAACAAAAAGATAGAGTGAAAGACGAGAGAGTAAAGACTTTACCAGTCGTGTTCTGGTCATATATCCGAACTCATCATGGATTAGCTTGGGGCAATGTGGATTGACTAGGTCTCAGGTACCTTGCCTCTCTGGGACAGTATGGGTTAGCCTGGGTCAGCCAGCATAGGTTGACTGGGGTCCCAGACACTTTGCTTCTCTGAGAGAGTTGGTTGTGCAAAGAATCGGCTTGACTTTTCAGCCGCTAACTTTCCGCGACCCGTCGGTCTGTCGTTTTCTCCCCCACTCTGACCTTATGTGACCTTTCATACGCCCCTCCGGTGGCCCGTCATCTTGTCATTCAGCTCCCCTCCCCTTTTTCGGTGGTTAGTCTTTCCTCACTCAGCCTGACCTTATATGATCTTTCAGTTCCTCCACTTCCAGTGTTTTGCCATCTAGTTATCCTGTTTGACCTTATGTGGCCTTCAAATATTTAGGCTTCCAGAGTGCTGTCAGTTCGTCACCCAGTCTGACATTCTGTGACTTTTCTTAACTCTCAAGCAGAATACCATTTCGTCGTTCGGCTGGATCCTATCTTATCAGTTATCTTCCTTTCATGTTGTTGGATCTTATCTTATCATTTATCTTCCTTTAATCTTGACGGATCCTATCATCTACTCTCCTTTCTTGACGATCTTTTCTTTGTTAGTAAAGGTTATGACAGGCAAATCAAGATGTAGACAACGACCACCACCATTATTCGAGAAGTACGTCAACATGCAACACCGTCACAGGTTTAAAATAGCAAATCTCTGAGCATAACAAACGTGGATTCGCAGGTGTTTAGTCAAGTCCTGATGACAGCAGGGGTCGAGGGGAGACATCAGGTCAAGAAAGGAAATTTCCGGCTTGTTGATGTCCCATCAGTAGGACTGGAGGACCTACTGGTCGTCTCGCAGTTCCGCGAGTGAAGATGGACACTACATTTCTAGCCGAGCACAAGAAAAGTATCAGTATAGAGATGAGAGACTTTTGCTGACATCTACAGGTGGGCACCTGGACGTGCTTAAAATGAATGCTGTTCAAAATGTACCAAGAACAGTAATACAGTAACAGAATAGCTTTACAAAAACTTCCGATTGAATGACATTTCTTTGAATGCAGTCACTGTGCTTTGCAGAACAAAGTGTGTTTAAGACAATTTACAATAGTCTCCCATACCAGGCATCGTACAAGAATATCACTGTCCTGTGAAAATATTTAAGTAACTGATTACATGGACATTATCGGGCTAACATCCTGTGTTGTCTGTGTCGTCTGGAACACACGAAGTATTGAACATTCTTAGTTAGCTTCAAGACACCTGTGAGCATCGATGGAGTTGGGATTTATGATCTGGGTACACACTTAAGAGAGGAGCGAAGGAGAGAGGGAGAGCGTATGGATAGGGTATGGAAAACGAAATTGACGGACTTAGTCCGTTCTGTACTAACCTGTGTATTGCATATAGATCCGCCTGACACCTTGCCGTTTTAGTCTACACCCTGTCAGAGCTTTCAACCACGGCGTGTGAGCACCGGTGTGGAATGACATCACCTCGCGTCGCGCTAGAGGCCGTCGCGTGGGAAGTAAAATTAGATCATGTAATGGATAACTAATAAACTGAAATATCTGACGACTTTTACTGTAAAAATGGATGGGATATTATTTCAAAGCTTCAACTGCAAATCGATACGCGCCCTAAGTAGCTGTGAACATAACCACGTAAAATATTGCGGCTCAGGCACTGGGTACACGCACTGTTCCCCCTTCTCCCACCGCCCATTCCCACCGCAGCCGGTAATCACTGCAGTAGACATGGAATTAATCATCATACTGATACATGACGCCACAGCTTCAGTAAAGAGTTATTCTAGCAGGGAAACAGGGTTAAAAGTCAGTCCTTCACTGTTTTCGATAAATATTCCGATGTAACTTCCCCTTCCACCCCGGACGAATTCCCCCACCAATCTTTATTCCGACAAGCAAAGTCGCCCTCGGCACGAAGCGGAATCCCCGAACCAAGGGAAAAACTCATGTAGTTTCAGTAGAACGAATAGGGGTAGATATGGGCGAACTTCAGCACTTCATTTGTTTCATGTTGGGCCCAGCTAGATCAGCTCAGGTCGCGAGAGAACAATGTTAGGTTAGGGTATATTATGCAAGAAAAGAGTTAGATATTCATACGTTCGTTCATGATTGTTTAGGTGTTAGAGCAGATAATCCGAATATTGTTGAGCCATCAAGACTGAGGGAGTTTTGCTTTTCCGAAAACATTTTGGAAGGTTGCACCAAGATGCTTTTGTCAAGAAAGAGATTGTCCAGATGATAATATGCTTTTCATTTAAAGGACAAGAAAGAATAAGCGCTATCTAAAATCACTTTAGAATATGGTTTTAAAGTAAACTGAACGTGATTTATTAAACGTAAGTATCTTATAAGAAGAAAAAGAAAAAATAGGATTTTTATTATTTCAATTCCTTTTTAAGATTTTCTTCCCTTTTGTGTTTGTAATTCAAGCAAGAGGTTCTTATCTGACCAGTACCTTGGTATTCTTGTCTAATGGGACGATGACACCGACCTCTTGAGTTGATTGCCGTCATGTCCGAGAGCAGAAAACGGGGGCAGGGAACGAGGCTACGACTTTGGTACATGAAAACTCAGGGTTTCTTAAGCTGTCTTACATATCTTTTTTCAAATAAACATAGAAAGTACAGAAAACATTATGCACATTGCTTTATTTCACCAAATTAGAAGAATAACCACACTGCGGTCTTTTGTAGATGGGAATTTTCATTTTTTTGTTTGTAAAGGTTTATTGTGCATTCAATACATCAGTACATATGGACAGGAGTACATACATATAGCACATAAATGTAC
>JAYMFT010100113.1:0-13787 GCA_038088735.1 Panulirus argus
ATTGGTTGGCAAGAATATTCATTGTATATATGGATCATGGTGAAGTGCCTAAGGATTGGCGGAATGCATGTATACTGCCATTGTACAAAAGCAAAGGAGACAGAGGTGAGTGTTCAGACTACTGAGGTATAAGTTTGTTGAGTATTCCAGGAAAACTGTATGGGAGGGTATTGATTGAGAGGGTGAAGACATGTACAGAGCCTCAGATTAAGGAGGAACAGTGTGGTTTTAGAAGTGGTAGAGGATGTGTGGATCAGGTATTTAATTTGAAGAATGTATGTGAGAAATACTTAGAAAAATAGATAGATTTGTATGTAGTATTCATGAACTGGAGAAGGCATATGATAGAGTTGATAGAGATGCTTTGTGGAAGGTGTTGAAAATATATGGTGTGGAAGGTAAGCTGCTAGAAGCAGTGAGAAGTTTTTATCAAGGGTGTGTGTACGAGTAGGAAAAGAGGAGAGTGGTTGGTTCCCAGTGAAGGTCGTATGCCATATTTCTAAGGGATGAGATTAATTTTGTTGCTCAAATTTTTCCTCGTCTATTTCATAGTTTGGGGGCCAAAACTGGACTGCATATTCCAGGTGTTGTCTTACTAGAGAACTGTGTCTGGTGTCTTGTAATCTATGTTCCTGGCTATGAAACCTAACATTTGGTTGCCTTTCTAAATTGCTGCTTGACACTGTTTAGTGCACTTCAGATTGTTACTAACGACAGCGCCAAGGTCCTTTTCTTCATTTACTTTAGTAAGAGAGTTTCCGAATAGTTTGAAGTCGTAACGTATATTCTTGTCTCCTTTAAACTTCTTCTGCCATCTGTCTGACTACTCTGCTAGTAAGTTAAAATCCTATTGAATCATTTCGCAGTCCTGCCTGTTTACAGATATGAGACCGAGTTCTAGGTCATTAATGTATATAATGAAAAAATGGCACCTAGGGCCGACCCCTGAGGCACACCACTCTCTATGTCTAGCCAGTCTGAAGCTTCGCCGTTTAGTACTACACGCTGATTCCTTCCGGTAAGCCAGTCTCTGATCCATATACAGAGTTCGTCACCGAGTCCGTGTGCTTTGAGTTTATGTAAAAGCCTTTTGGAAATCTGAATATACTACATCAGACGGCACTTTTTCGTCCCAGTTCTGATAAATAACATTAAAAAGTTCCAGTAGATTTATCAGGCCGGATCTTTTATTGCGGAAACCGTGTTGATTGTCCGATATTATTTTGTGATCCTCTATAATAGTGACAATTCTGTCTCGTATCATTTTTGCCATCGTTTAACCTGACACTGACGTAAGGCTAATTAGGCGGTAGTTCAAGGCACACTTTTTGTCTCTTTTTTTAAATATAGGAGTAACATTTGCTAGTTTCCAGTCAGTTGGCGCCTGACCATCCGATAGAGATTGATCGGGTAAGAAATGATATGATAAGAGAAAACTGTGGTGATAAGAAGAGCCGATGACGTGAACTAAAATCGGACCCATGAAGAGAATGAAATGAAGAGAGGTTGACAAAGAAGTGGAGGGGACAAGGAGAACGGGGAGACGAAACTGGAGGCAGAAGGATGGAGCAAGTATAGTTCTGAGCGCTCTGGGCTTGAGCATACCGGAAGGTGAAAGCGGATGCAGGACAGAGTGAAATAGGGCGACGTGGTGACAATGAAGCAGCAGCTGTGGGAAGCCACGGAAAGGTTAGTGGAGCCTGGTTGTGTACATAGGGATATGGTTCCGTTGCACAAAACGTGACAGCGAGAGAATAGATGTGACAAATTTGGAGGAGGAAAGAGCATCATGAAGTGTAGGACTGTCTTCCTATGATTAATTACCAAGTAAGAAAAAAAAATTTATTTGTTTCATTTATGCTTCGCTGGTACGTTATAACGTACCTATACTTTCGTGAGAAGTGTAAATATCGTCATAGTAAACGTTTGCTAACGTACTGAACTAAGACTGCTGAAGTGATTGATGCCCAGAACCATATTACATCCTTCGTGTAAACAGCAGCCTCTCAGGGAAATACTACTGACCTGACGAAGGAGTGTTGAAGTTATACCCTGAACGCTTCGTGTCAGGACTGTGTCTCATTAAAACTACTCTACTTACGCCATACACCTCTCCAGTTTTTGTGTTTCTCCTGTTTAACTCTGGTGTTTACACTCATTTTCTTTCCATTTTCTTTTTTCGTCAAGAGATGGTCAAGGTAAGGACTTCTTTTCGAGACAAATATAACTCTCAAGCCATATATATGACATCTGACCTCAATTTGGTGAAATTTTCTTTAAGGCTTTGAAGATGATTGGTAGGTGCGCAAGCAAGGGGGGAAAAAGGAGTGTTCCCCTCTCACAAATCCAGTAAGAGAAGGAAAACAACAAATTAAAAAGGGTTAGAGAGATACAGCGAAACACACACACACACACACACACGTACATGGGAATGATCTCTGTTGGTACATCCAGTGTGTGGTGATCGCCGGCCGTGTTTTCATTACTGCCGTCCCCAGCGTTGTCATGGCGGCGTGTAGCGAGAAGGAAAAAAGTGAGCATCGTGAAGCGACACAAACACGCCGGAGGCTGGAATGATTATTGACTGTTGTTTGGAAGGACTGGCGGGCGCAACATGCTGCTGGTGACTTCCTCCCGTGATCGTTAAGTTCCAGCCGTCCTTAAACCTCTTTAGCACGGGTGTAGGACCTTTGACCTTGAATGTGAAGACTTTATGAACCTGACCTTGAGGACCTTGGGTATGATGAAGTGGCCTTTGGCCTGACCTCTAGCATCAGGTAGGAGAGCAAGCTATCGTTCCTTAGTAAGATTCGTGCCAATTCGTGGTCTGGACGATCCGCGATGATTCGCTAAGTTGAGGATCCAAACTACAAAGAAAGGAGAGAAGGAACTGAAATGCGTAGCAGATCTGAATCCTGTTTGGCAGCGGCAAGGGGAAACACAGGGGAATACCTCCTGTTTCCCTTTGAGAAGACAAGACTTAAGTTGAAGAGACTATCATAATATATATCATGAGGTGATCAGCGTTCACTGGCATCACCATGCAAGGAAAAAGAAAGAAAAATAATTCTAGTATGGCAGCTGATGTGAAGGACCACTTCCACAGTGAGAGTGCGAACAATGGTCTGAGAATCATCCTCAAACCTGAAGTGTTTACAGATGTAGCTTGACGAGGACAGTTGATTGAGAGTCCTAAAGTCCGGACAACCAGCCACCTTCCCCAACTGACTGACACCTTTCAGCTGCTGTAATCCTCCACCATCAGCGCCATAAATCTTCGACAGTTTACTAGTATTTGATGGTGCGGACATACACGACTATCATGCTGAGGATGAAATGATAATATCGCAACAAAACAATGTGGTAATGATTGTTCATTGACGTCATACATATCAAGACTATAAGGCTCATTCTCTGGCATTGTTTGATAATGCTGTGTCAACGAATGCTGTGGTGAAATAATCCTGCTGTGAGGTGCTACACAAAGGAACATTTGTCATGCTCTCGACAGCACAGTTCGAGAAGATAATGGTTCACTGACACCCTACGATGCCGGGCAATCATTCTCCGGTAACAAATTATGTTCCGTGGTAATGATCGCTTGTCGACGCAACACGCCGAGATACTATTGGCTTCTGCTATACACTCGATGATGATAAGTAATGTGATCTTTGAATTAGTTTGCAGTATTTCATAGAGCGACCCTGTGCCCAGACAAACCCGTTTCATGATATATATATATATATATATATATATATATATATATATATATATATATATATCCACATCATTAAAAAAGACTGATGATATATAGGACAAATGCCAACTTTGTACGCATAAAATGCCAGCAAGATGCTTCCTCACCCATTCATTAATTATCATTTATTGGTTTCCCCAGTTTGAGGACAAGATAAAACGAAATGGAGTAAAGGAGAGCTAATTGTCGTTTCCTCCTATCGTTCTCTCTTTCTCTTTCTCTCTCTCTCCCTCTTTCTTGTATGAGGGAAATATTCCCGCATTTATTGAAGATGATCCTACTTTGCTACGCAATCAGACCTGCTATTTTGTTCTCCTGTATAAAGGAAATAAACAATTAAAAAGATTAAAAGAAGCGTTATTTCCTCCGTCTCTTCATCCTCCACGTACTTAATCTTCATCCCGGAGCCGTCGATGAGGGGGAAAGCCAGGAAAACATTTGTGACTGTGAAATATTCTTTAAGTCTCCTAGGAAATCAGCCTTCTGGTAGCGGCAGTGTTGCCGTCGCGCGGGGCATACATTTTTCTGGTAAATAATCACCAGCATGGCGGCCTCGGTATTCTCCGACAAGTCCCGGTATTGTTTCTCTATGATGGCGCGCCGAGTCAATGGCTATTTTTTGAGAGGGGGGGGGGGCAATACCAGTGAGGATTTACGGCGTTTATTCGGCTTTTGTGGTGAGTTCCTGGCGCGAAATTAAAGCCATGTTGTTTCAATAGGGAGGGCCTGAGGAGCGTTTAAGAAGGTTGAAATGTATGTAAATTGGAGCGCATTAAGATAGCTCGCTTATATCTTAATGTTTACCGATGAGCTGGTCGTTTAGCTCGTAAAGTTATAATTCAGGGTTTAATTCCGCTGTGGATACGAACGAAAGGAAATGCTAACCTGAAGGAACCCGATCAGGATATAGTGAGGGGTTTTGTGAGACGGGAAGTGAGGGAAGGAGGCATGAAGAG
The DNA here is from genome assembly GCA_038088735.1 of Panulirus argus. NCBI lineage: Eukaryota > Metazoa > Arthropoda > Malacostraca > Decapoda > Palinuridae > Panulirus > Panulirus argus. Next base: position 4,714 of record JAYMFT010100113.1, read on the forward strand.
ATATATAAGCTGAGAATGGGTGCGAGGAGCGAGGAATAAAGGCTTCTGGTATTAACTGGAAGAATGTATGGGGCGAATGTGTGAAGGAAAACGAGGGAGTGTGGAGAGGAGTATACAGGGAGTACAAGAATAACTGTTTGGTGTGTGTGTGTGCGTGTGTAATTACCTACTCGTACTCTTACGAGAAAAGAGTTTTACGCTCGTAGGGCCGCATCTCTTGAGCAATCTCTGCTGTCTCAGAACCTTTCTAACTTTTGTATGATGTCCACATCCACCTCATCCTTTTTCAGTTTATTCCTTTCATCCATCATCATTATGTCATAATTTTACTTCTCTTCACATTCTGTAACTCGCTTGTTGTTTCATTTCATGTTCTGTTCCCTGGTTGTCCTGCCCCTTACATCTTTCAAAGACCTGTTCATTGTCTACATTATCCATCTGGGTTATGATCAAGTCACCCTTCTCTTTTCCATAGTAAGGAAGTGTAAGGCTTATAGCGTTTTCCTTTTTGATCTTGTTACCATCTTTGCTGCCCTCCTTCGAACTTTCTCTAGCAGCTCTTTTTTTTTATGCATTTGGTAGGTGCAGTAACCAAACTTGAGAGACGTAGTCAAGTATAACGGGGTACAAGAACAATTGTTTGGGGAGTGTGAGCGCATATCGTTTTTCTTTTGCCTTGAAGGTTTCAGTCACGGATAAAAGTCCACATCAAGACCGGCCCTCAGCTGAAATACACAGGTTAATGACGGGGAGAAAGAAGAAATAAGGGAAAGTATTTACGAATTTTGGAGGAAGTGAAAAAACTGTCTTTTAGATTGTGCCAGATCATAGTTATTGGGAAAGACATGAGAAGGTAGAGCGTTCCAAAGCTTCGACGCGTAGGGAAAAAAGCAGTTATCAAAACGGCACACCTTTGAGTTGCTGATGGCCACACAATAATCATGCGACGCAGCAGCTTGCTGAGTATTGGGTGGTCTAGCTAGTGGTGGGGACACACAAGCCGCCAGCTCTAGGGAGCAAAAACCAAAATGATACCTAAAGAAGAGGGAGAGTGAGTCAACGTTGCAGCGAAGGGCAAGTGGGCCAAGTTTTGAATTTAGCCTGGGACAGTTTATAAGTCGGACCGCTTTCGTCTCAGCTCAGTCAAGTAAGGATGTAGACCTAGAACCAACCCAGATGTGAGAGCAGTACTCCATACAAGGACTGATCAATTCATTGTATAAACGGAGTGATTGTCTGGAAGAAAAGAAATTTCGACATCTAAACAGGACTCCTAGTTCCTTAGAGGCAGGCTTAGTTATTTCCGTAATATGGGGTTGCCAAGATAGAGTGTACGCTACAGTGATACCAAGTATGTTCAATGAATAAAGAGGTGGAATTAGAGAACAGTCGAAGGAATGAGGAAATGTGTAAGGAATTTTCGATAGTGAGATGGTCAGAACTAGGTCTTGGAGGCATTAACCTTAACCATGTTTCGTCTACCACACTGATATACATAGGATGAGTTTATTGAGAATATTGTGGGGAGACTAGATACAGATCGAGTGAGAGAAGAAGGAGCAGAACTGAAGGATGTGCAGGAAGGCAAGGTTGAGTCGTCAATGTATTGGTGCTTCTGGTTACATGTGGAAGAAAGAAAATCGTTGATAGAGGGAAAAAAGTGTGAAACCGGACAGAACCACAAAGAACACCGCAGTCGATGGAGAAAGGAGGGGAGACTGAGCCATCAACAACTCTGGAGACAGATCGGCCGGAGAGGGAGCTAAACATGAGGGAGCAAAGTAAGGGAGGGAAACTAGGAGAGGGGAGCTTAGAGCTGAGACCTACCACAGAATCTTTAAGGGATGACGACCCAGTACCACAGCTACAGCTGTGTGAGCCGTCACCGCAGCCCAGTACATCAACCAAGAGAACCAGTAGACTGACCTGGTAGCCATGTCTCCTGTTGATTCTATATGCCAAACAAGCCCATTGCGTTGGTCTGCCAAGATCAGGAGAACTACCGTGCGTTAAAGAATACGTGATTAGATTTAGTTTCGTCATATGTTTAGTCTGTATGTGTGGCCTGTATTTGCAATGTAGTGAACTGTAAATCTTGTATATCATATTGATAATATTCAAATTTATATGAATTTTGATTAACGTAATTGTTCGTATCTACATTAAATGATATCTTTATATATGCAGTTTCAGGCTACAGTCTATCTAATTCTGACGGTGAAGCCTTACTCGAATCTAATTCTGTTTTTAATCTTGTAGCGTTGATAATATCGTCTCAACTTTTTTTTCGGAAATTCAAGGTAAACTTCAAAAGAATTTAGCAGTTTACAGGCCCTTCAAACAGACACCTCAGGAAGGCGAAAGACTTTATATGACCAGTTATAACAGGTAATTTCAACATACCGTTATCTAATTTGATAGAATCCCTTTGCCGAAGCTTCGGGCATTGGTTCTACCTAAATTTGCTTAATGAAGCCCTAATACATTGCTCTAAGGTCAAGAGGAAGAGATCTGCGCCAGGAACCCCTTCCCACGGGAAACGATTTTACTTCCCAGATGCCACAGTAGAGGACGTTGCCGACGCTGTAGAGGTCTGCGTTAGTGCTGACAATGACGCATTTTGTATTTTTCATTTAGGTGCAAACAAAACACACAGAGGAATCACCGGAGGAGTTCGCTATTCTGAGAGAAACGAAATAACGTTATAATTTCAGGAGTTCTAGAATGGACACCGGGAACACTTTCTTCAGTAAGGCGTTCAGTCTTGACAACAGATAAGTGAACCTTTGTTTATAAGTGGTGCTGGCGTGGGCTATGGTCATGTGGTGTTAGGAGGTGGATGTGGGTGATGTGAGCGTGATTTGCTTGCTAGGATGTGGGCGTGGGGTATGGGATGTAGGAGTAAGGTGCTGGAGTGAGATGTGAGGATATTGGTGTTGGTGTAGGTTGTTAGCCCTTGATACTCGCGTGGTACTGGCGATGGAAGTGTGAGGATGTGGTGCTGACGTTGGACGTTAGCCTGTGGTGCTGGCGAGTTATGTCTGCGTGTGGTGCTGGAGAGAGGGGGATGTTGAGTGAAGGGTGGGGCGTGGGGTGTGGGCGTGTACTACTAACTTGCGTTGTTGGCGTTTGGTGCTTGCGTGTGCTATGGGTGCGTGGTGATGGCATGGCATGCGAACATGTGATGCTGACCTGGGATGAGAGTACGTATTGCTGACCTGGGATGTGTGCATGAGGTGACGGGCATTTGATATGGTCATGTGGCACTAGCGTGAGATGTTGGCATGTGGTGCTAGAGAGGAAAGTGGGCGTATGTTGCTGTGGGGAATCTAAACTATCATTTCTCTTAACGTTAACCTCTGCGGTGCTTGTGCTTCCTGTAGTATAAAATCTCCCATTGCTCGTCTCGTGTATCTTGAGTCTCCGAACTTTGACCCTATTTAGCTTAGAATTTCCCAATCTTCTTAGACGATTTTCAATAAAGCGTTAATCTCTATCACATCTACGTGCTAAAAGCCTTTATGCTTGGCTAAGCTCTGCGCTGAATAAACCCGGGGCAGCCGAAGCCCTTATCTTTTAATCTTCTTAACCATATGGAACAAGTCATCAAACACCAACAGGAGTTCTCGACCGTCGTGACTAATTCTCTTTCTTCACTTCTGAACCCAACCCACCTTCCCGTAGGATCCTCCGACCACAATCTCAGTTCTATCACTTCTAATATGCTCGTCTTTTATCCCTCACCTTCCATTCCTGCTCAGCTTCCTTCCCGGTTTTCCCGGCAAGGACGCTGCCTCATAATGCTGCACGTATAGCAGATTTAAACAACACGCCGTCTACTACATCATTTTCCTGCCTTCTCCGATTATGATATGATCACCCCTACTCTGATGTCTGGCGCATCAAGAACAGAATGTATAAGGTAAAGAGATTCTTTCCTTTGCCTGGATCTGACTTCTCTCACTTAAAGTCAAACTCACCTTCTTAAAAAAGCTGCTGAAACCGTTGGTTTGACTTCTTATTTTACCAATGATTTTTTTTCTGATTCTTATCCAAAATGATAACTTGTGTAATTCAATTTTCCTCCCCTCCCCCTCTCATTCAACCTGAATTATCTTTAGTTAACTCTGTAACTGATAAAAACGTTCGTTTTAATATATCATTTTCCTACAATTCCACTCTTAATGATTCTGCATTTAAGCTTCCGTTCGAATGTCCTCATAGTGAAATTATGCAATATCCTGTATCTCCCTCGTGCAAGGTCTTTTGAATACTTTCTAAGGTACCAAGTGGACGAGGCGTATGGCGAAGACCAATGCTACTAAACCTTTTCTATCTCACTTTTTCGAGTTTGCTTGATCCTCGCGACACACCTAGTCAAATCTTGCCACTGTTACTGATAGAATAGAAAACGAGATTTTTTCAACACACTTGATAAGCGTGGTAAAATTAATGTAGCGTGTTTATATTTACATATATGCAAGTGATAAACAATATATTTCAAATACCGAAGGAAAAAAGAAAAAGAAATGATTGTTCAAGCGTGGGATGGGCTTAAATTTCTACGGTCGAAAAGAGATAGGGTCGGAAGGAATGTTGGATTACAATGTAAGCCTTTTTCTTACAGTTTCACTGTCTCTTAGTGGCATTTTAGCAAAACGTTTACTATCTCTTTTCAAAGCTGTACCACGGCACACTAGGGACGTTGTCCCAAAACACAAGCTGCGAAATATCCATCCAGACGGCACACCTCTTAGAGTGCCAGGGGAGTGTGCCTAAGACCCAGCTTCGACCCATTCCCGCCTCGTTCTTCTTTCTCTCTGAAAACCCAGACTTTCCCCCTCTCGGATGCATTCTTTGAAGCAGCCCATGCGTAGGAAAGGAGAATGCAACAGTCGGTTTATTGCTCTCACTACAGCTATCTCCAAATCCTCCTTGAAACTCTTCTTGATCCTCACCCTCTCTGATATTTACAGTCTCCATCCCTGCTCTCTACTTATGTTTTACCAATATAGATTTCAGAGCGCTTCCTCTACCGGTAATCTTCTCTCCCACACGACTCATCTCTAGTCCTCCTCTCTAGGGCATCTTGGTGAAACATTTGTCATGTCCCCCGACATCTTCAAAGCTTTTGACAGGATACGGCACAGACCTTTGCATTCTAAATCTAATTCCTTTGTCTTTTACTTCTGTTTTCTGTTTCTCCGGCTGTCCCACTGCAGCTGTGGTTGACGGAGCGTCCTCCCCTTCTTATCCTGTTTCCTGTTCATAAACGATTTTTCTTCTCTTTATTTCTTATCCCTATTCACTATTATGCTAATGATTCCATCTAACGCACTTCAGCTCAGTTTCTCTTCCCTCTTCCTTCTAAAACTCTTACTCTTTCTTGCACTGAACGTATATCCTCACATTTCGGACCCGTACAACATCTAAGAATGAGGAAGTAGTCACCTGCTTAGATTCAGTAGTGCAGAAGAGAGATTGCTCACTTTATCTCTTTCTAACAGTCGCTAATTTCCCTCTGTCCAGTTTCAAAACGCCACAGGTCAACCCAGTAGTAACGCAAACATGGTGAACGTACTCATAACCTCCACTCTGTTATGGAGGCCCCATATAATTATCACCACAATGTCTGCTTTCCAGATTCTGAGAGTGTTGTACAAGTGTCATTATGAGTTTTCGTGTGAGCAGGTGTTTCGTATCTATAGGGGTTGTATTTGCCCAAATAATGGACTACTGCTCTTATATCTGGGGCGGCTCCTCGTTTAACTCATAATTAGCGGGAGCGGATTCAGAGCCCTTCAGTCTCGTTAATTCTCCTGGCATCACCTCTCTTCAAACTTCCTTTTGTGTACGTAGTGCTGCTGCTGCTGCTGCTGTTGCTCTCTCTCTCTCTCTCTGTTCTGCAGGTATTATTTTAGCCGCTGCTGTCGTGAGCTGCCTGCATATGTACTTGCCTCTAAGACATGGATCCGAGGAACATTTTCTGTGTGGACGTTCTTTTCCCCTCGAAGAACTGAACCGTGGATTTCTCTTCCTCTTTTCATCTTTCCGTTTTCCTATAACCTTTCTCCCTTTAAGCGTCAAATCCAGTCATCAATGGAGCTGTGGTTAATTTCTAATTCATTTTCTCTTACTTTCTCTTACCTGTTTATCGAGCTGCCCTTTAAGTGGAACAAGGCTTTGCCCGCGTCACGTGGGTCACAATAATGATATGCATAGAAAAAGGCCGCGGGATCCTGGCTTGGGATGTAGGCATGTGGTGGTGGCTCGTGACGTGGGCGTTTGATGTTGGCGTGTTATGTTGTGCAGTGCTGGCCTGGGATGTGGGAGTATGGTACTGCCGATTGGTGTGGGTGTGTGGCACTGGCGAGTAATGTAGGCGTGTGTTGTTCAAGAGGGATGTGATAGAGTGTTGATATGTAGGACGTGGTTGTGTGGCGAAGGCGTGGGATGAGGGCTTTTGATGCTGGAGTGGGATCCGGGTGAGTGGGGCTGCAGAGGGATGTGGACGTGAGGTCCTGGCGTGGGATATGTACTTGCAGTGCTGTTATAGAAAGCGGGATTTGGACGCTTGATGCAGGCTGAGGGTGTGGGCTTGTGTTTCTTGGGAGGTTAATGGGCTCGTGATGCTGGCGGGGGAAGTATGCGTGTGATGCTGGCGAAGGATGAAGGCATATGCTGCTGGTGTGAGGTGTAAATGTTTTGGTGCTGGAGTGTGACGTGGGCTTTTGGTGTTGGCATGGGATTTGGGCTTATGCTGTTGGCGATATGGGAGCATGAGGTGCTTTTTTAAGAATTGAGCTTGTGTAGTTGGCATTGGACGTGGGTGTGCGGTGCTGGTGTGGGATGTGGGCGTGTGTTGGTGGCTGGGGATGTGAACGTATGATTCTGGCATGAGATAAGGGTGTTTGTTTCAGGCGTGGGATGTGGCTAAGTGGTGTTACCGTGCAGTGTAAGAGTATTTTGCTATTGATAGGAGTGGGAGTGTAGTGCTGGAATGAGTTGCGGACATTAAGTATGGACGTGTTGTGCTTGGATGTGGGTGTGTGCTTTTGGCACAGGATAATGAAGTTTGGTGCTTTGGGTGGATAGCGCACGCGAGGGGTGATGTGATGCTGGCGAAAGATGTGGGCGCGTGTTGCTGGTGTGGCGTGGGGAAGTGTGGTACTGGCATGGGTTGTGAAAAGTCTTTAAGCGTCTGGTGCTGGTGTGGGATGTGGAGCTGTGATGCAGGCGAAAGATGCGGGGTTGTTGTTCTGACGAGAGATATGGTCATGCGGTGCTCACGAAAAGGATGCATGTGTGTGATGCTGGCAAAGGATGTGGGCGTATGTTGCTGGTGTGTTGTGTGAATGTGTGGTACTATTGTAGGATGTGAGGTTTTGGCGCTGGCTTGGGATGTAGGAATGTTATGCTAGCGTGTGGTGTGTGTGTGTGGTGCTGGTATGGGATGTGAGTGTATGATGCTGACGATAGTTGTGACGATATACCGTTGACAAATGATGTGAGAATGCAGTTCTGGCGTGGGATGTTGGAGCGTGGTACTGGCAAAGAGCGTGGGCGTGCGTTCCTGTGAACTTGTGGTGTTGGCCTAAGGTATGGGCTTGTTTTGCTAATCTAGCACGAGAGTGCTGCCAAGGGGTACATGAGTGTGATGCTGGTGAGGCATGTTGCCATGAGGTTTTGTTGAAAAGTATGGGCCTGTGGTGATGTGAGGGATGTTATAGCGTATGGTGATGGCGTGTGAAATGGGCTACTGTGCTGGCGTGTATGTGCCTTAGGTGACTGCATGGGATGGAGAATTAAGTTGCTGTGTGTTTGTGTGTGTGTTGCTGCCATGGTGTATGGACTTGCAGTGCTGACGCGCAAGGTAGGCGTGAGGTGCTGGAGTGGAATCTGGGCATGTGGTGCCTAACGCAGAACGTATAAGGTGGTATTAGCCTGGCATGTGAGGATCTAGCGCTGGCGTTAGATGTGAACGCGTGGTGCAAGGGAGAGATTGTGGGGGTATGCGGAAGTGTGGGATGTGTGTGGTTTTGGTTGTGGGCGTGTAGCGTCGGCGTAGGATGTGTGCCTGTGGTGCTGGCGTGGAAAGGGTGCGAAAAGTGTGGGTGTTGGTTTATTAGGCGTGTGATGTTAGTACTGAATTAGGGTGTGGAGAATGAATGTGGGACATCGTCATCAGGTCTGGCCGGATGGCTTAGACACGGGGTGCGTGTTTATGGTGTATGGTGGTGGTGTCAGGGAGGTGTGGGGGGGGGGGGGAGAAGACTCTGGTAGGTGTGAGAGAGACGAGAGTTGAGGGAAATAAAGTGACGTCTACATTAGCACGGTATCCTCGAAGGTAATCTAATGTGACATCTTCATGTAAATGTAGGAATTGGATCAATGGCGTTGTGTGTATGTGTGGATTTTTTATTACCGGATATTGATGGATGAGGAAATTTGTTTGACGTGAATACACACATAAACGAGTCAGAGTATCAGAAGTACAAGGAAGCTTATAATAAGGATCGGTAAAATGGGTGCCATTTGTGTGAGACGGGGAAAGGGACGAGGAGGAAAAAGATACGTATGGTTTGATATAGGAAGTCAGGAGGAAAAGGAAGGTAAAGATTTTCTGTGGAGAAAATACAGAGGATTCAGAAGCAATGCACCATTTGAAGAGCTTTATAGTACAAATATGAGTACGATGGAGGACAGAGCGGAGAGCAGAAAGTTTTCGAAAAAAGAATGATATTTGGGAATTGCAAAGGAAATCTTTAGCTACAAATGTTAATCAGAAAGAAATATTTGATATTAAAAAATAATGTAAGGCCGGGGCAATGGCGCACGAGACAGAAGACACTTAGGCCGAATGTTAGGTTCTCAAGTGCATTATCAGAAGACACTACTTACATAAGATAGCTAGATCATGGACACCAATGAGATCTCAGTTAACTGCATGCGTCACCGAAAAGCACAGTCTGTATATATTAGTAAGGCAAATAACTCTAATATTTCCCAGGGTCAGTGGATCCCAGATGTTATTACCCTCGCCGCCACTAAACCCTTCTTACCTGAATGGTCAG
>JAYMFT010100124.1:0-13786 GCA_038088735.1 Panulirus argus
TATATATGCACAATCATGCCCTAGAAGAATAGCAGTCCTATGGTCCCACTGTGATGGAAACAAGTACATCCTTCCATGCTTCGCTTGGAAGTGACATGACCTCATTCTTCTCAGATCACCACAACAGAACTGCTCAGTCAACTCTCAAGAAACAACGTGAATTGCTGCGGAACCTGAGAGCGGTGACATGACTGAAGAAATTGCCAATGAGGATGCGGAAGATTTCATAAAGGCCAGTGTTCCAAAGTCCTTCCTCATACAAGTGACACATTTCCATCCACATGCAATGGCGTATTGAGGATTCATGGGGCCCCGTGGCCGAATAACTCTTGACCCCAATTCCCCCCCACCCCATCTCCTTGGTAGATCTTTTAAAAAAAAGATGTAACGAAGCCACATTTACAGTAGTATATAGAGTATGCTATATTTCTGAATAAAATCAAACACGCATTGCATTTTCGAAACTTCTGGTCATTTCAAGATAATCACGTAGTTATACCAGTAATGATAACAGAAGTAAAGCTGGATTATCTCATTGTCAGTGCCCCTCTAACTATCGGGCCCTGCTATCACTTAAGGAGAACTAAATTCCCTCATTTTCAGGACCCCTCTGGGCCATTGGGCCCAGGAATAATTCAAGAAAGATCAGATTTTATCATTCTAAATAACCCAGTCTCACGATATCTGGTTCTGGTGCCTGGCTTTCCTTCCCCTTAATACGCCATTGTTCCTGTGAAACGTCTGTCATTATCTTTAAGACCCTTATATACCTGCTCCTGAATTCATGACTTACAAGATGAAAGAGGAAAGCTGGTTTTAATACCAAGGTCTTTTTTTTACCTGTATCCAATCCTGCCTTAAGCTGATTACCTTTGCCTGCAGCATTGGCTGTCAGAACATGTGTTGCAAATGTAAAACTCTCTGTAGAGCACAGTGCGAATGTAAAAATAACAATGACAGTTGCCGTGGCGAGTTATCATGGGAATATCATATTCCACCCTTGTAGTCAGAGAAGGAATTATGTTCTGTACCTAAATATATAAAGATCGTGTTAATTTTTCTTTTTCTTGTAAATATGTTGTTCATGGCTGAAATAATGTACTTACTCTAGCAGAAAACTGACAGTTGAGTAGTCCACGCCTTCTGTAGCTCCCCGTAACTCCAGCCCTTCACTCTCCGCTCTCCATGAACCCCATTCCCTGTCCATAGTCCCGCTATTTGAACGGCGACTAACAAGACTCATATGTCGTTCCATCTTGTATTTCTCGTCCGTAGCATAGCACTCATCTCCAACGCACGAATATATCAACGGCACCGCATCTCATCCTTCCAGCTTCCAGATCCTCAGCGGAATTTGCGAGGGATCTATAACAGACTCTTCGCAGGCCATCTCCCCCTAATACATTCTCCAGAACCTGTCCACAGAGATCATTCCTGCCCACCTCATACACCGTTACGTCAACGTTCTCTCTCTCTCCGCTCCTTCATTATCTCTTTTCCGTCCATGGGATTTACCTGCTCTACTCACCCGCACACTCTTCCTGGACATTCGCTTCGCGCAACACGGTTCGCACTTGTGCTCATGCTACCCGCTTCTGGTCACCTTTGATTACCCTGTTTCATAGTGAGCGGCGATGCACTTACTTCTGGTACGTCACCCTGAGGCCGTGCAGGAGAAGCAGCTCGTAAATTCATCCTGTGCTCCCCTTTTGTCTCTGCCTCATTCTCCTTACTCTGCAGAATCTTCTACAAACCCGACCTGTTGTCCAGCATCTGATTAACTCTCCAGTATGAGGAGAGTTAGTAATAATAAGACCTGCTGCATCATACTTCTGTGAATCGCATTTTCCCAAAGTTGGTGACTTGAAAATACCTCTTGGTTTCCAAACCATTCATTCTTCTTACCCCTGTTCCCCCTCTTCTTTTTATATCTGTTTCTCTATTTATCCTGATGCTTCTGTACTGTTTTTCTTTTTTTCTTTTTACACGGCAAAGTTTCCCTATTGGCGCACGTTCTCCTCCACAGACCCACATCCCCTGCTGCTCATCTGGAGATCCATGAACGCCAAAGTTCCCTCTTGAAAAACAAGTGAATAGGTATGATGCCCAATGAGGCATGAAGGGTGGCATTATACCGTGTGATCTCTGCGGACTCTGGCCTCTTTTGTCGCCTTTTTCTCTCTGCGTATTAGCTGTCCATGAAATTTAGTATTACATTCCTCTACTATCCGATTCCCTTGTGTATAGTAGGAAAACATTCTTGTCGTATCTATGCCCTTCATTCTGAACAAAATCTGCATTAAAGCATTTCTGAACTACTCCCCTGGTTAGTGAATAATCGCTCTGGTGGTTCAGAATTGTCAAATACCTGCTTTGTCAACACCGTGGCCACAATAGTAGCTTTCTGATCTTTGGTCGGGATGGTTCATGCGTATCTCATGATCACATCAAAAAGTACCAGAAAATTTTCGATCCCTTTATTCCTGTCCTACATAGTGGAGCCAGTAGCTTGTATCTCTCAAAGCCATCTAGTCTCCCCTGTACCCACGTGCACGTCTGAGCGAGGCTTTTTCTAGGCCACGCCACCTCTCGCGCCCAGATATATACTTCTATTAGTCACAATACCGAGCGTATAATATCGACTCTGAGCTAGTCGCAGAATGTGATCTCTACCTTTCTACACACTAAATATAGCGTCCCGGCCTGTAAACTTAGTGGCAACACCGGCATATTCTCAACATTTCCTCTGTGCTACAGAATGCCATCCTTGACCAATAGCTGCTACTGAATCCTGGGTATCCTACAGAAGTCCTCCGACAGCAACAACTTCAACTCGTACTTAGGAACCTCACTTCCCAGCACCTCCCAATGGCCCTTGCAATAGCTCAGGTCCGCTTGCTTCTCTCGCAGTTCTTCAGGTGTCTAGAGACCAAATGCCTGTTCTATATACAATGCAACATGCTCTTCGTCGCCATCTTCCTCCGCCTGTGAGATTCTACACAATTCATCATTTAACATGTTGTCCTGACCTGTCTTACATTTGATAGTGATATCAAATTTCTCTGATGCTTCCCACCATCTGCTTTCCAGTCTTTAATTCACCTGTCTGCAAGTAATTCACATGTGTTATTGTCGGTATATACTGTAACATGCCTCCCCACAAGATACCTCCTGAATATGTTTGCTACTTCCCACTTAAGTGTCAACAACTTTAACTTCGACGTGCTCTTCTCTGATCGTCTGAAACCTTGGTGTGTGAAGCAGACGAGTTGCAGTATCTTCATCATTCACTGTAGAAATACGACACTTAAACTCCTAAAGCTGGCGTTTGTTTCGAGAAGCACCTGAATCTTTCATCTGTTGCGAAAATCTATTCTCCAATCATCTTTACCTTCTCTAGATCCGTACTGTTCCTCCTGATGATTCCTGTTATTTCAAGTAGGAGTCTTTTGAGGCCGTAGTCTTTTTTCTGTTTTTTTTTTTCTTGAAAATTTCAGTTTTCCCTTCCACATTCACCAAAACAATTCCCTCAGCCTCGCAGAATGCTCCTCCACTATTTCTGAGAACATCCTGACATCATCCAGACAGACGAGTAGGGCGAAAAAAATCCTATTTCCAGGATACGTTCCATGTAACGTTGAGAGATACTCTGACTATTGGAGAGTCCCACGGGAATCCTTCTGCACCGGAAATACTCAGCTGCTGCACTAGATGAAGGCCACACACGGTCTTAGAACTAAGGTGTGTCTCATAGCATCACGCTACAAGTCAAAGGTAGACAAAGATTTGTATATCGTCGATCCTACGTAAGAAAATAGCCTCCCTTAGTGTTATCGCATTTAGTGTCCTGTACTTTATGCGCTGCTCTAGCGTTCCTTCCCGCACCCTAACAACCGCCATTGCCGCTGACAATTGATTATCACTGTGAACTACAATGCCCTGATCTACAGCTTTACAACTTCTTGATTTCTTTTTCTTTTAACTTTCATTACTTGATGTAGGAGGAATTCTACGGTCAGGTACTTTATTTGGCTGATCCGTAACGAATAGATTTTTTTTTTTTTTTTGCACCCCAGTGGTGGGAACGGCTGGGGTGACCCTAGTTTTCGTATGTATTCTTAGAAACTTCTAACAAGCTTTTTACATTCTATTACTTGCTAGCTCATCTCGCATCTTTACCTTCCCTTCACTCTCCTGCAGTGCTTTTCTCCTAACATTACGCAATCACCTTCCTTTGCATAGCCTCTTCCACCTCCTTTCCCGGGGACACCATGTCAATACGCCACTTATTCCTGATCCTCCATGGAAGGTTCGTTAATATGATAAACCATCCTACCCCATACCTTGTCTTAGGACTGTAACAGAAAGGATAATGTTTGCTCCCTCGCTGGACCACGGCTCTTCATCTGCCATCACCGACGCAACTGCTGAGGGGAAGAATGGGTCTCTGACTCTTGCCTTTTCTTTTTGTCTGCAAATTCCCAGGATGACCCTGACTACATCTTCAGGAACATTTCTTACCTCATCCATACAGTCGTTCCATTGCACCGTATCTACTCCTACCTGACGTATTATATACATGTATGGCCAAATTTCTTGCTACGTCTGTAAGGACGTTCATATCTATCAAAACCGAGTAGAGTTGCAATTCATCGCAAACGAGCTACCTCAGTCGATGTACTACTACCCAGAATTCTTTATCCACGACCTTAATACATCCCCTGAACTGCACGACGATAACCTCGACTCATTTCATTTCTTTCTGTCATGGACAAAGTGGAATATCCAGTGCCTTCATCTGTTCCTGTTACCACCTTGTGCTGATAAGGAAAACTTCCACTTCTGTGTCTCCTAACCAATACATGTCCCATCTTTCCAACTGCTCCTTAAATTGAAAATATTATTCTTTAAATTCATATGACAAACTTTTTCAACTTAATGCCTTCTGACGGCTATGCATTTTCGGCCCTCGCTTATCCTCGTCTTTTCATTTTTGTTCCTATGCTTATTCATAAGCCTCTACACTACAGTTCACACCGTAAAGTGTACTTATTGACTCATGCACTCTTCCACAGACTCACGTCCCGTGCTGCTCAACAAAGAACCTTGAGCACCTCAGCTACTCTCAAACAGCAACTGCATGGGTAACATGTCCGCTCAGGCATGAAGGGTGGCATTATATCTTGTGATCACTGAGGACTCTGGTCTCTTTTTTGTTGCCTTTTTTCTATATTGATTAGTAATAAATGGACTTAAGTATTACGTCACTCTATCATCCCATTCCCTTGTGGATGGTAGGAAAACATCCAGGTCGTAACTCTGCCATTCATCCTGCACATCGTTTGCAACATGACACTTTGAACTGCTCTTCTGGTCTGTAAACAGTCGTTCTGTTGGTTTCTGCTTGTCAGATATCTGTTTTATCAACACTGTGGCCACAATAGTAGCTTTCTGATACTTAGTTGGGATGGCCGTGCGTATCTAATGAACACATCTCGGAACAGCAAAACATTTTCTATCCCCTTATTCCTGTCCTACATAGTGATGTCCACAGTTTGTATCTCCCAAGACCATCTAGTCTCCCCTGTACCTATGTGCATGTGTGTAAAGGGGTTTTCCTAGGCCACGATACCTTTCGCCCCAGTTATGTACTTGTGCAACGTAGTCACCATACCGATCCCATACCATCGACTCTTTGCTAGTTTCAAAAATTATTTCCATCTTAGTGCAAACTTATCAAAGCAAGCACAAAGCATCACAGCTTATAAACTCAGTGGCAACACCGGCGTATTCTCCACACCCACAGAATGCCATCCTTGACCGCTAACTGTTGTCGAATTCTGGTTATCCTACAAAAGTCCTCCGGCTGCAACAACTTCAACTCGTGCTTGGGGACCTCACCTCCCAAAAGCCCTCATAATGTCCCTGCAATAACTTAGGTCCGCTTGCCTCTCCCGCAGAGAGCCCATATGCCTATTCATACCCATGTGCTATATACATTGCAACGTACTCATCGTCACCATCTTCCTCCGCCTGTGAGATCCTAAACAATTTATCCCTCAACATGTTGTCCTGACCTGTCATACATTTAATGTGAAATCATACTGCTTTCCACAGTACCTAATTTCAGCTGCCTGCAAGTAATTCACGTGTGTTATTGGCGGGATACACTGTAGCATGCCTGCCTTCAAAATACTTCCTCAATAAGTCTACTACTTCCCACTTAAGTGTCAGCATCTTTAACTTCGACGTGCTCCTCTCTGACCGTCTGAAGCCTTGGTGTGTGAAGCAGACGAGATGCAGTATCTTCATCATTTACTTGGAAAATACAACATTTAAACCCCTAAACCTGGCGTTTGTTTCGATCACAAATTTCTCTCAAAATCTGGCCACTTTAACGGGAGTGATTCAGTGAAAGCTCTTTTTTTGCTGTCGAAGGTTACCAGACGCTCTTACCCCGTATCGTAATTCACTATTTCGTTACAGTTACCTCCCACCAGGTGATGTGAGGGTTCTGCTACTTGCGCGAGTTCCCTGACAGTCCACCAACAAGATGACGAGAACTAGTGAAAAGCACCAATAATTCTCATCTGTTGCAACAGTCTATTGTCCAACTACCTTCATCTCTCGACCCGTACACTTCCCCCCCGACGATTCCTAGTATTTCAAATTGGAGGCTTTTGGAGCCGGAGTCTTTTTTTTTTTCTTTCTTTCTTTCTTGAAAACTTCGGTTCGCACCCCCACATTTGCCGGAGCAATTCCCTCAGCTTCGCTAAATGCTCCTCCACTGTCTTTGAGAATATCCTGACATCATCCCGACAGACGAGTAGGATAAGAAAAATCCAATCCCCAGGGCACATTCCATGTAGCGTTGAAAGGCGCTCGGATCATTAGAGAGTCCTATGGAAAGCTTTCTGTACCGGAAATGTTCAGTTGTTGCACTAAACGATGTCCACAAACGGTCTTAGAACAAAGGTGTGTCTCATGGCATCACGCTACCAAGTCAAAGGTTGAGAAAACTTGTCCCACGTCGATCCTACGCCTCTCTTACGGTTATCGCATCTAGCTTCCTGTTACATTATGCACTGCTCTAAAGATCCCTCCCGCATGCAAGCAACCATCATCTTGCCGCTAACTGTGATCTCTAATGCCCTGATCCAACAACTGCTTGATGTGTTTATTAACTTCCATTACTTGGTGTAGGGGGAATTCTGCGGCCAGGTACTTTATTTGGCTGATCTATAACGACTGGAGCTTTTTGCTGCACACCGGCAGAAAGGATCAAGGTGTGACCCTCTCATCTCGTACACAGAAGGAAAAAGTGACTTGCAATAGGGATAAGAGCGTCAGGTAACCTTTGACAGCTTAAAAAAAAAAAGTTTCACTGAATCACCCTTGTTAAAGTGCTCAGATTTTGAAGGAATTAGTGTTATAAAGGAACGTCAGCTTTCGGGGTTTAAATACCGTATTTCACAGAAAAAGGATGGAAATATTGCATCCCGTCTCCTTCACACACCAAGGTCGTAGAAAATCAGAGAGAAGCACGTCAAAGTTTAAGATGTTCACACTTAAATGGGAAATAGTACACTTGTTGAGGTAGTGTCTTGAAGGCAAGCAAACTACAATATAAATCGGTAATAACACGTTTGAGTTGCTTGCAGGAACCTGAATTAGGCATTGTGGAAAGCAGATCTTGGGAGATATGAAAGAAATATGGTTTCACCATTAAATGTATGACAGTTCGGGACATGTTGAGGGCTAAAGTATTTAGGATCTCACAATCGGCGGAAGATACTGAAGAAACGTACGCTGCGATGTATGCAGAACAGAGGTATGAACAGGCAAATCGGCTCTGGATATCTAAGGAACTGCGTTAGGGGCAAGTGGACCTGAGTTGTTGCAGGGCTATTATGAAGACGGGAGGTGATGTCCCTAAGTGGGAGTTGAAGTTGTCACTGCCGGAGGACTTTTGTTGGATACGTGGAATCTGGCAACATTTAGTGGCCAAGGATATCATTATGTGACACAGACAGAATGTGGAGAATATGCCGGTGTTGCCACTGAGCCTATAGGCTATGAATCTTTGTGCTTGCTACGGTACGTTTGTACTAATAGAGATAATTTGTGGGACTAGTAGAGAGTCAATGGTATAAGTTCGTTATGATGACTTCGGTACAGAAGTATATATCTGAGTGCGAAAGGTGGCGTGGGTAAAGAAAAGCCTTGTTCACACATGCACATGGTTACGGGGGAGACTAGGTGTCCTTGGAAGATACTTACTCCTATCATAGTAAGTAGGACAGGAGTAAGGGGATAGAAAATATCCCAGTGTTTAGTGACGATGTTCATTAGATACGCATAGGCCATAACGACCAAAGATCAGAAAGCTGCTATTGTAGCCACAGTGTCGATAAAGCAGGTATTTCACAAGTCTGAATCAACAGAGCGATTGTTGACTGTGCAGGATGTAGGACCTAGATAGGACCAGAATCTTTTCCTACCACCCAAAAGGGAATGGGGTAGTAGAGGGATATAATACTAAACTACATGGTATGTTAATCAATATAGAGGAAAACGTGACAAAAAGAAAAGAGGCCACGGTATGATGCCACCCTGCATACCTATCGTGCGCGTTAACCATTCAGTTGTTGTTTGAGAGACAGATGAGGCGCTCAGGGATCCCTAGTTGAGCAGCACGGGATGTGAGTCTGTGGAGGAGTGCATTAGTCAGTAAGGAGACTTTACCGTATGGTAAGTGGTACTGAGGCATAAGAATAAGTATAAAGAACATAAATAAAAAGAAGAGGGAAAGCGAGGGCCGAAAATGGTGCATAGTTGTCAGGAGGTATTCAGTATAAGGTGAAGTAAGTCAGATGAGCTTAAGGGCATCTTATCCTCAAGTCAAGGTGCAGGTGGAAGGACGGGAGACTTGACGGTTAGCTGACGCGAGAGTGGAGCTTTTCCTAATCAGCACAAGGTGGTAAGAGGAGCGGTTGAACCCACTGGATGTTCCACTCTGTCAATTTTAGACAGAAATGAAAGGAGTTGGAGGTATCGTCGTGCCGTATATGTATTTAAGTCCTGGAGAAAGTATGTTGGGTAATAGCACACAACTTGAGACTGCTCATCTGCTAAGAAGTGGGAGGCAGCTCGGTTTTGATAGAAATGAACATTTCTACAGAAGTGGTAAAAGTGTGACCATATATGTACAGAATAAGTCAGGAAGGGGCAAGTGCACAACAATGTAACGACTCCTGAGATGAGGTTAGAAATGTCCTGAAGATGTAGTCAGAATCATCGTGGGAATTTAAAGATAAGAAAAGGCAAGAGTCAGCAACTTACTGAAGCCTCTGTCCAAAATCCATGGATCGTGTGGCCTGACCGATTGGCGAGCTCCGTCAGACCCACCAAATCTCCTGAATGCAGAAAACACGTGGCTGTCCATGCACAATCCTGTATTACCTGCGGACTTCCCCCGCCGTAAACCAAATACTGTCTCTCCGGTAAATACACGGCCCTGGTATTTTTTTTTTTGTTTTTTATGTTGAAGACTTCAGTCACAGACAAAAGTCCACATCAAGGCCGGGCCCTAATTGAAATAAAGAGAGAGTTGAGAAAGGGGGAAAAACAGACAGGGAAAGTATTTACAAATTTTTGAGAAAGTGAAAAACATGTCTCTTGAAATGAGCCAGGTCACAGTTATTGGGAAAGACATGAGAAGGCAGAGAGTTCCAGAGCTTCGACGTGTAGGGAAATAAGCAGTTATCAAAACGGCACACCCTTGAGTTGCCGATGGCCAAACAACAATCATGTGACGCAGCAGCCCACCGAGTATTCCGTGGTTTAGCTAGTGGTGGGGGCACACAAGCAGCCAGCTCTCGGGAGCAAAAGCCAAAGCAATACTTTTTATTCTTCAAAACTTGTTTCTCTCCTTTGCAGCCTGTCCTATGAGCATGACAGCGTACATACATGAAGGAGGAGGGTGAGAGAAAAAATGTCAAATCGACAGAGAACATAAAATTAACCCCTTAACGTCCCACTAAATCATCCTTTTCAACCCTCAACACTTACACTTTAAAGTGGTATAAAAAATGTATTCAATCTTACAATTTCAAAGGATATTTACAAATTAATGAAAAAACTAAGTTCAGCAGTATTTTTGTCCACAATTTTCAATGTAATAATGAGTAGAAGTTTTGTAGATGTTTAAGACAATGCACAAAAAATGGGCAAGAGTAAGGTGTGTGCGATGAGTTGCCATTGAGCATGTTTAACACTTATTTTACCTAATTTGAAATAATGATAAGTGATTATTATCATGTTTTATCTTACACAAGTAAACTCTTCTTGCTATAATCATTGGCAATTATTGATATGCTTTCATGAGAGCAAAACTATAAAAGTTTGTAAAATTACCAGCCACACTAGTCAGATGCAGTGCTGCCAAGGTCAGTTGGAAACTGGCAACATTACCTTCACTTTTCCTAGAAGACCTTTTCATGTCATGCCTGCGTCAACTTTGATGCTGAAAGTCTGTCTATCACTCTCCACATGATCTAAAGACAGATCCTCCTCCTCAATTAATTCATGATCATCTACCTGCCACTCAATTTCCATCTTAGAATATTCTTGCAAATGGGCTCTCATTGGTATGGTTAGAGGATGACAGATAAAGGGAAGAAATTAACATTCACTGCCTCTTCAGCCACCATCCAGGCTCACTGCACAGCCTTGAAATTGAGGAGCAAAACTAGGAGTGTATACATCCATCTAGAGGTGTCACCCAGCATATATAATATTCATCTGGAGGCATTAAGACATCAAGTGCCAAAGACACTTCATTGGCAAATCAAAGTTGTACTCGAATCTAACTCTTTAAGAGGAGGAACCTCCACAACAGCACAGGATAAAACAGCCATATGTAAACTATGGTATCATTTCATAAAGGTGAAAGAAGAGTGCCAAAGACCCCTTTTTCTTGATTTCCACCAACAAAAGGTTTCTCAGGATGGCTACAATAGAGGCCACCTTCCTTACATCTTGTGCTCTAGCATAAAGCCCAGGTTGAGCAAAAAAGACTAGTTTCTTGATCCACAGAGATATTTCAAGGTAAAAAAAAAATAAATCATCTCTGATAAAGCCCATAGGATCTCTGGGAGGTTTAACTAAGCAAGTCATGCCACTCTCTTGATGAATACTTCAAAGAGTGGATGTCAATGGAACTAACTCTACATTCAATGGTTTCCCTCTTGGCAAACATATTAGGGTCTTACTTTATATTAATCCATAATAAATTGTCAAAAACAAGATTCTGTGTCTGGAAGTGGCATGCAATTCTAGTGACTCTTCTTCAGGAGCCCCGGGGTATAAAGAAATGTGTATCATAAGTACAAAATGAGATGCTGAACTGCATTAAAAAATACTACAATCTAAAAGCCTAAGCCTTTTGAAAGCACCCACTTAAGCTCAAGAGAAACTACCTACCTTCTCAGAAGAAAGACTGGTGAAGTTTGTCCTAAATAGGGCCTATCAATTTAATACTAAAACCTGAAGAACAGAGCTCTTAACCTATTCACGTAGCTACTATAGATACCCAAAGAGCTTTCGATGTGACAATTTTTAATACATTTCTAAGAAAAGTCTATTAATTTTTGACTTATCATTCAATTTTCTTTTCTTTAAAATGGAAGAATGAAGTGAAAAAGATTTTGAGCAACCATGGCCTAAACATGCAGGAAGGTAAAAGGTGTGAAAGGGATAGAGTAAATTGGAATCATGTGGTATACTGGAGTCAAAATACTGTCAATGGACTGATCCAGGGCATGAGAAGCATCTGGGATAAATCACGGAAAAGTCTGTAGGGCCTGATTATGGATAGGGAGCTGTGGTTTTGGTGCATTGTACATGACAGCTACAGCATGAATGTGAGGGGATGAGGCCTTTCTTCATTTGTTCTTGACTCAGCCTCACTAACGCAGGAAATGGCAATCAAGTATGAAAAAAACATATTTATATAGGGGAATGGCAAGAAAGAATACTGTCAACATATTCCCTGCATGTCAAAAAAAGGTAGCTAAGAGGGGCAGGAGTGGGTGGCTGGAAATCCCCCTTCCTGTATTACTTTCCAAAAGAAGGAACAGAGCAAGGAGCCAAGCAAGGAACTTTCCCTCTACAGCTCAGTCTTTTGTTCTTGATGCTACCTCGCTCATGCAAAATGGTGAGCATGAAAGAAAAAATAAATTAATACTGGTTGAGCATCCCTAATCCGATACCCTGAAATCCAAAATGCCCCAAAATCCGAAACTTTTTGAGCGGCAACATGACGTTAAAAGTGGAAAATTCCAATCCTAAACACATTATCATGTCATTGTATTAATGGCATTTCACATTTTTTTACTGTTAAATATTTATGTCTGAATAAGTGTAAGAACATGATTGTTTATCAGCAGCATATAAATTCAAAGTCAGGAATGAAGGTGATACCAAACAACCATAGACTGTCCACATAGGCAACTGAGGTTGTGACACCTTAGCTTTCTGATGGTTTAGTGTTACACAAACTTTGTTTCATGAGCAAAATTATCAAATATATCATATGAAATACCTTCAGGCTATGTGTAGAAGGAGTATATGAAACATATATGGATTTTGTGTTTGGTTTAGGTCCCATTCCCAAGATATCTCATTATGTATTTATCATCCATCATGATAAATGTGGAAAACAGGATGGTATGGAAACAAATGGGTTCGAGCTGAGACATACCTCAACATTTCGTTTTCCTCAGGAGATACAGATTCCAGCATTCAGTGGGACCATGTTCACCAGCAAGTGATGATCACCCGCAGACACCTTGGCATGTCGCTCTAGAATTGAACCGCTTATCCTGCTGCCTTCACATGTTCACAGCAATCTCCACTGCCTGACATGACCAGCAGATGAACCAAGACCTTGTGTTAACGCTGTCTTTGGTAGTAATGTAAGCCACTTACATCACTACCAAAGACAACGTAAACACAAGGTCTGGGTTCATCTGCTAGTCACGTCAGGCAGCAGATATCGCTATGAACGAGTGGAGGCAACAGGACAAGCGATCCAATCAGAGAGTGACATGCCAAAGCATCTGACTCAGTGACCATCACTTGCTAGGGAGCAGAGTCCTGCCGAATGCTAGAATCAGTATCTCCTGAGGAAAATCATTGAACGGTTGAAATGCTCAGGTATGTCCCAGCTCTAACCCATTTGTTTCCTTACCATCCTGTTATCTTGTTATCTATATAAAAATATTCCAAAATAAAAAAAAATAAAAAATCCAAAACACTTCTGGTCCCAGGCATTTTGGAAAAGATGATTTAAATGCGTAGGTGAGTAATGTGGCAGCTGAAGGTATAATTGGTGCACATAGGGTTTTCAGTGTTGTGACTGGAAAAGGTGAAGAGATCGTGGATTTGTGTGCTGAAAAAAGACTAGTAATTGGGAATACCTGGTTTAAAAGGAGAGATATTCTCAAGTATACATATGTGAGAAGAAGAGATGGTCAGTGGGCAATACTGGATTATGTATCAATTGATAGGCATGTAAAAGAGAGACTTTTGGATGTTTATGTGCTGAGAGGGGCAGCTGGTGGGATGTGTGATCACTACCTTGTGGAGGCGAAGGTGAGGATTTGTGGAGGTTTTCAAAGAGAAAGAGAGAGAGAGAGAGAGAGAGAGAGAGAGAGAGAGAGAGAGAGAGAGAGAGAGAGAGAGAGAGTGTGGGGGAGAAGAGACGGGTGAGAGAGAGTGAGCG
>JAYMFT010100135.1:0-13786 GCA_038088735.1 Panulirus argus
TAGAGTTGTACGGAGGAGGGTGGATGTTTTGGAAATGAAATGTTTAAGGAAAATATGTGGTGTGAGATGGTTTGATCTAGTAAGTAATGTAAGGGTAAGAGAGATGTGTGGTAATAAAAGGAGTGTGGTTGAGAGAGCGGAAGACGGTGTGTTGAAATGGTTTGGTCATATGGAACGAATGAGTGAGGAAAGGTTGACAGAGAGGATATATGTGTCAGAGGTGAAGGGAACAAGGAGAAGCGGGAGACCAAATTGGAGGTGGAAAGATGGAGTGAAAGGGATTTTGAGCAGTTGAGGCCTGAACATACAGGATAGTGAAAGGTATCACGGAATAGAGTGAAATTGAACGATATAGTATACCAGGGTCGAAAAACAATGGACTCACTTCCCAGGCCCTCTCCTCCCCAACAGACTGCATGCTCACCCCTTTCTCCAAAACTCTTGCATTTACCTCCCTAAATACCCCATCCATAAACAAATTAGATAACCACTGGGACAACACACACCCCTGCCGCAGACCAACCTTCGCTGGGAACCAATCACTATCCTCTTTTCCTTCTTGTACACATGCCGTACACCCTTTATAAAAAGTTTTTGCTGCTTCTGGCAGCTCACCTCCCTCACCATATATTCTTAAAACCTTCCACAAAGCCTCTCCATCAACCCTATCATATGCCTTATCCAGATCCATAAATGCCACACACAACTCCGTCTGTTTTTCTAAGTATTTCTCACATATATTCTTTAAAGCAAGCACCTGATCCATACATCCTCTACCACTTCTAAAACCACACTGCTTCTCCCCAATCTGATGCTCTGTACATGCCTTCACCCTCTCAATCAGTACCCTCCCATACAGTTTTCCAGGAATACTGAACAAACTTATACCTCTCTAGTTTGAATACTCAGCTTTGTTCCCTTTGCCTTTGTACAGTGACACTATATATGCATTCCGCCAGTCCTCAGGCACTTCACCATGACCCATACATACACTGAATATTCTTGCCAACCAATCAGCAACACAGTCACCCCCTTTCTTAATAAATTCAATTGCAATACCTTGCAATCCTGCTGCCTTGCTGGATTTCATCTTCCCCAAGGCTTTCACCACATCCTCTCTCTCTCCACCAAACCACTCTCCCTGACTCTCTCACTTTGCACCCCACCCCAACCAATACACCGTACATATGCTACTCTATCTTCAAACGCATTCAACCAACTTTCAAAATACTCACTCCATCAATATCACCCCCCCCCCCTCTCTCTCTCTCTCTCTCTCATGGCTTCAGTCACGGACAAAAGTCCACATCAAGGCCAGGCCCTTAATGAAATATAGAGAGAATTGAGAAAGGGGGAAAAAAGATGGAAAGTATTTCTGAATTTTTGAGAAGGTGAAAGACCTGTCTCTTGAAATGAGCCAGTTCATAGTTTTCGGGAAAGACATGAGAAGGTAGAGAGTTCCAAAGCTTCGATATTAGGGAAAGAAGCAGTTATCAGATGGCACACCCCTAAGTTGCCGATGGCCACACAATAATCATGTGATGCAGCAGCTTGTTGAGTATTGCGTGGTCTAGCTAGTGGTGGGGGCACACAAGCAGCCAGCTCCTAGGAGCAAAAGCCACTTCCCCCCTTGCCCCTTTCACCAATGTTCCCATTTGTTCTCTTGTCATATGTACATTATTTTCCTCCTTCCTAACCATCTTTTTATTCTCCCTAAAGTTTGACGACACTCACCCCAACTCTCATTTGCCCTCTTTTTCAACCGTTGCACCTTCCTTTGACCTTCAGCCGCTTTCTCTGATACATCTCTCTGTCATTTGCACTCCTTCCTTGTAAGTATCATCCAAATGCCTCTCTTTTCTCTTTCACTAACAACCTTACTTCTTCATCCCTCCACTCGATACCCTTTCCTAATCTGCCCACCTCCCACCTTTCTCATGCCACATGCATCTCATGCACATGCCATCACTGCTTCCCTAAGTACATTCCATTCTTCATGAACTCCCCTCCCTTCACTTGTTCTCACCTTTTGCCATTCTACATTCAATCTTTCCTGATATTTCTTCAAACAATTCTCCTTTCCAAGCTCACTTACTCTCACCACTCTCTTCTCCCCAACATTCTTTCTTCTTTTTTGAAAACCTACAAATCTTCACCTTTGCCTCCATAATATAGTGATCAGACATCCCACCAGCTGCCCTTCTCAGTACATTTACATCGAAAAGTCTCTCTTTTACACGTCTATCAATTAATACATAATCTAATAATGCCTGTTGATCTTCTCTTCTGCTCGCGTATGTTTACTTGTGAATATCTCTCTTTTTAAACCAGTTATTTACTAGTCTTTCTTCAGCACACAAATCCACGAGCTTATCACTATTTCCATTCAGAACACTGAATACCCCATGTGCACCAATTATACCCACAACTGCCACATTACTTACCTTTGCATTTAAATCACCCATCACTGATACCTGGTCTTGTGCACTTGTTACACAACACGGATAATGTCACTGTATAGTCAAGGAGTGAAATTAAACACCGAGATTAAAATCACTTTGTTTACAAGAAATGAATTCACAATACAAAAAGTGATACATTACTTGGGCTCAAATATCTACATTACTTTAGTACTCAGGTAAATTTTCAAACCAGGCAGTCTCTTCCTTCACAAACTTCAAGTATAATAACATAAGAATAATATAACGCTGTGACAGTTTTAAAGTCACAATCCATTACATAGTGACAATTAATACTAGATGATAATACAACCGTAGTGTGGCTGGATGCTTCATCTCTCAGGCACTTGTTATGGCTCTGGGGTCATGAGCTGGGAAAATCCTTCTTTAGGTGGCTAGTTGAAGTAAATCAGCTCCTGGGTCAATGCCCCAGTGTTTTATTTGATGTGTGTCCTATACAGAGTCAATTCTGATTGGCTGAGCTCTTCCTGTCATGCCCATCACCTCAATTGTGATTGGAGGGAGTGACCACACAGTGTCAGTTCTGATTGGCTAACGAGGTTAGGACATGCCCCTTGTTTTGACTGTGACATGCCCCTCATCTTGACTGTGAGATCCTGGGAGCAGAAGTAAAAACCTCAGTGATTGCCACAGCTGAGAAGGGATTAATGGCTACCGGTTGTGGTCAGACGTCCCAACTGCGAGAAGTCATGTGACCTAGCACCTGACACCGGCTACCTCAGAGGGGCCAATGGAACCTCCCTGGTCAGACGTCCCAACTGCGAGAAGTCATGTGACCTGGCACCTGACACCGACTACCTCAGAGGGGCCAATGGAACCTCCCACTGGTTTGTTTGCCACAGTGAGGACATTCTCACATCATACAAACCCATTACTCACCACAAAGCACACGTGTGTGAGGTCCCTGGCTGGTAGAGAAAAACATTGAGTAATAAAAACATAGTATGAACACACAGGTTCATAACGCCCCTACACTTAAAGGAGAAAATTCCTCAGAAGGGAATTTTCTTACTTTAGGAGCGGGATAAACTGTCTGTGGGCACATGACGTGTGCCAGCAACATAAGGAATCATGAATTACTCTTGATGAACAAGGCCCACTTAGTCATGTCTGACTCTCATCCCAAAACTTATTAACATGATTGAGGATTGGTGGTTAGTATACACACTGATAGGATCACCTGAAGGGCACAAAAGTTCCTTCACAGTGACTGAGTAATTCTTCTGGGTCTGATTAACATTTCTTACCAAGGTAGCTCACAGGGAGATCAACCTTCTCTTCGTCCTCCTACAAGAGGCCAGCACCAACTCCTGCATTATCAGCATTTACAGCTAACCTGTTTGGGGGCCTGCAAGACACGACAAATACATAATATGGCTCTTAACTGATGAAAGGCTGTCTCACACTGCTTATTCCATATTACATATTTCTTTAATAAACGTGTGGAAGGGGCTGCAATTGTGGCAAAATTAACAATAAACATCCTATAGTATCCAACCATCCCTAGGAAACATTTCAGTTCTCTTCTAGATCGAAGAGCACATGTAGGGGCTAAAGCTTGGACCTTTACTGTTAGTGAGAGGGGAAAACTGGCAGTACTCATTACCTGGCTGACTCGGTGATAGTTGATGCAGAACTGATACGTCCCGTCAGATTTGGGTACCAGAATCACAGGTGAACTCCACTCTGACTTGACATAGTTCGATCAATTCGTGCTCCATCATGTAGTCTAACTCTTTCTGAAGGATGGTTGTTCATTGTGGACTTACCCAGTAAGGAACCAATTCAATAGGCCGGGCATCTCCCCATGTCTACAACAGATTTCATCAGTGAGGCCTGTCCAGGTGGGCTTAGGCAGACCACTGGGTGTGTTGACAGCAGGGCAGACATCTCCACTCGTCGCTTCTCCGTCAGGTGCGATAACTCTGCCTCCATGTCCACGCTGTTGCCAGGTTTCTGGACCTCCAGGGCTGCTGTAGCTGGGTTGTCCTTTACGTCTCACACAGCTCCTGCTGGAAGGTGGGTTGTGCAGGCCCACACATTCTGCTTGAAAGAGGGGAAACACAACACAAATAAGGTTTAATCCCCGTTTGGGGTGACTGTGATGGCACCTCATCGCCTGTCTGAGAGCTACTCAACCGAGACCGTTTGCCATACCAGACTTCATTTGATCCTGGGTATCTCTTGAATCGGCTTGAGACAAATCGTTAGTTTTACACACTGATTCTTGTCCAGATTCTAAACCAGCAAAGAAGGTGTCACACAGCGCCACCTCACTGGCATCATCTTCAGAAGATGTTCCTATCTCTACGGACTCCAGATCAGCTTGGATATCACACAACCCGACTCCACTAGGTCCATGCTCAGGGATTGTCGTCAGGTCCTCTGTCTTAATGGAGTCCAGACCAGCAAACAAGGTATCACACAGCCCGACTTTGCAAATTCCACTCTCAGGGAGTGTTGTAGATTCCTCCGTCATAATGGAGTTCAGACCAGGAAGGAAGGGATCACACAGCCCGCCTCCACTAGTCTCGTCCTCGAGGGGTGTTTTCGCTCTCTTCACCTTCATGGCTGTGTCCTTGAGCACACTGCCTGTCTTGCTAGCTGCTAGGGACCGATATCTGCGTACTCCGGGACTATCTCTGGTACTTCTTCCTCATGTTGCTTTGTCTCTGTGGACTCCACCAGACTCACAAGCAACACTGGCAATGGATTAATTTTCTCTCCTGCTAGGTCATTGCCCAACACAAAGTCCACTCCCGAGACAGGCAACCTATCCACAATCCCTACAAGAGAAGGGCCCTTGAAGAAAGATTTTTCCACACATACATCAGCAAGTGTAGCTGCCCTGAAATTCCACAGCCCATCCAACAAGACTTGCTCCTCAGATTCTTCCACAGTTACCAAGCCCTTCAGCATGAGGGACTTGAGTGCCCCAGAGTCACGCAATATGGTCACTTCTCTTCTTACTCCACAGCTACTGACGTAACCTTTAGACAGGAACGCCTTGAATTTCCCCCTAAACGGATGCTCTACTACAGAGTGATTGCCACTTTTGCACTTCCCTATGTTACTGAGAGCAGGACTAGCCTTACAAACAAACCTTGTTCCAAAGTTAGTCTCATTTGTTCAGTCTGTTCCATCTGTGCCTATGCATTAAGTCTAGTCTGTTCAGTTTGTGCCTGAAGCCTAGCTTCTTCCATTCATATCTGTTGATCAATCCTAGCTTGTTCAGTTTGTGCATTAAGTCTTGCAATTTCTAGTTGAAGCCGCAAGGTTTTTGATTGACATTAAGATCACTGTGGCACTGGGAGGGACTACAACTTCTGATGACCTTAGTGGTGGGACGACATCACCAACACTGTTTTCAACATCAGGCATGGTCCTTGCTTTATGAGCATTTTGGTCATACTCCAATCCTGAATTATCTGCAACATGCCTTAACTCATAAGCTGATAAAGATTTATTATCACTTGGAGAGGGCTCAGAACGATAGAAATGGTCCATGTCAGCGTCACTGGTTAACAACATTATAAATTAATGAAGGAAGGAGACCATAAAAAAGCTAAGAAAATCCTGGCACAAAAGTCGCCAGTTTCTAGTTACACATCACGGATAACATCACTTTAGAGTCAAGGAATGAAATTATAAACCAGGATTAAAATTACTTAGTTTACAAAAAATAAGTTCACAGTACAAGAAGTAATACAATACTCAGGCTGAAATATCTGTGTTACTTTGATACCCAGGTAAGTTTTCAAACCAGGAGGTCTCTTCCTTCACAAAATTCAAGTATAAAAACTTGAGAATAATATAACACAGTGACAGTTCTAAATGCACATGACAAATGCACAGTTACACTCATTTAACACAAGATAATGATACAACCGTAGTGTGGTTGGACGCTACATCTCTCAGGCATTCATTGTGGCTCTGGGCTCGTGAGCAGGGAAAATCCTTTAGGTGGTTGGTTGAAGGAAATCAGCTCTCGGATCAGTGCCCCAGTGTGTGTGTGTGTGTGTTTTAGGCTCCAGTCATGGACAGAAGTCCACATCAAAGGCCGGGCCCTAATTGAAACATAGAGAGAATTGAGAAATGGGAAAAAAAGACAGGAAAAGTATTTATGAATTTTTGAGAATGTGAAAAACCTGTCTCTTGAAATGAGCCAGGTCGTAGTTATTGGGAAAGACAGGAGAAGGTAGAGTTCCAAAGCTTCGATGTGTAGGGAAAAGAAGCAGTTATCAAAACGGCATACCCTTGACTTCTCGATGGCCACACAATAATCATATGTCGCAGCAGCTTGCTGTATTTCCTATACAGAGTCAATTATGATTGTTTTTTTTTTTTTTATGTTGAAGGCTTCAGTCACTGGCAAATATCTACATCAAGGCGTGGCCCTAATTGAAAAATAGAGAGAATTAATCGGAAAAAAGAGATGGATATTTTTGAATTTTTGAGAAAGTGAAAGACCTGTCTTTTGAAATGAGCCAGGCATAGATATTAGGAAAGATATGAGAAGGTAGAGAGTTCCAAAGTTTCGATGTGTAGGGAAAGAAGCACTTATCAAAATGGCACACCCTTGAGTTGCCGATGGCCATGCAATACTCATGTGACACAGCAGCTTGCCAAGTATTGCATGGTGTAGCTAGTGGTGGGGACACAAGCAGCCACCTCTCAGGAGCAAAAGCCATGAATACCTATAGAAGAGGGAGAGTGAACCAATATTGCGGCGTAGGGCAAGGGGGTCAAGTTTGGAAGTTAGCCTGGGACAGTTTATAAGTTAGACTGCTTTTTGACTCAACTCTGTCAAGTAAGGAAACAGAGCTAGGACCACCTCAAGTGTGAGAGCAGTACATCGTACAAAGAAGAATCAATCCCTTGAATAAACAGAGCAACTGTTCAGAAGAGAAGTTATGACGTCTAAACAGGACACCCAGTTTCTTAAAGGCAGACATAGCTATTCCCATAATGTAGGGTTTCCAAGAAAGAGTGGATGTTGGCTGAGCTCTTCCTGTCATGCCCATCACCTCAATTGTGATTGGAGGGAGTGACCACACAGTGTCAGTTCCGATTGGCTAACGAGGTCAGGACATCCCCCTCATCTTAACTGTGAGATCCTGGAAGTGGAAGTTAAAACCTCATTGATAGCCACAGCTGAGGTGTTATTAATGGCTACCGGTTGTAGTCGGATGTCCCAACTGCAAGGAGAGTCATGTGACCTGGCACCTGACACCGACAACCGCAGAGGGGCCAATGGGACCTCCCGCTGGTTTGGTATCCACAGTGAAGATATTCTCACACTGTATAAACCCAAAGACACACCACAAGCACATGTATGTGAGATCCTTGGTTGGGAGAGTAAACATTAAGTAATAGAAAAGACAAAACATGAACACACAGGTTATAACAATGTGTCAGAGGCAGAGGGAACAAGGAGAAACGGGAGACCAAATTAGAGATGGGAGGATGGAGTAAAAGGGATCTTAAGCGGTCAGGGCTTGAACATGCAGGAGGGTGAAAGGCATGCACGGAATTGAGAAATGGAATGATGTGGTATACTGGGGTTGATGTGCTGTCAATGGACTGAACCAGAGCATGTGAAACATCTGGGTAAACCATGGAAAGGTCTATGGAGCTTAGATGTGGATAGGGAGTTGTGGTCTCAGTGCATTACACATGACAGCTAGAGACTGAGTGTGAGCGAATGTGGCCGTTTTTGTCTGTTTCTTGGTGCTACCTCGCTGATGCAAGGGGTGGCGATGCTGTTTCTTGTGGGGCAAGGTGGCATCAGGAGTGGATGGAGGTGAGCAAGTATGAATATGTACATGTGTATATGTATGTATATATGTAAATGTTGGTATGTATATGTATGTATTATGCATAAGTGTGAACATATGTGTGTATGTGAATGGATGGATCTTTCTTCGTCTGTTTCCTGGCACCACCTTGCAGATGCGGGAAACAGTGATTAAGTATAATAGAATAAACAAGTATAATGTTTTTGAGTTATTAGATATTTTTAATGCTAAAGATTGCTGAATTACCATTTGGTCGTGGTGATTTACAAATTGTACAATTTCAGATCAGTATAACATAGGTAAGTGGGAGTGAAGAATCTTGCTCTTCTGTCATAGGATACACACAGTGTTAAATGGATGAGGTGCACAAAGATTTCAGTGCCTTAGTGTCACACCACTGTTTAAATGCTTATGACATAAAGGTTTTGAATGGCTTTGGATGTTCAGATGGCTCTGAAGTCTTTTTAGTATTTTAGATTTTACTAACCTTTGTCATTCTTTGGGAAACACCATTTTTACCAGTGGCATGTCATGCAAAGGGTAAGGGATGGGTTAAGAGCTTGTTGGGAAATGGCTAGGGTACCCAGCAGTGAATTCTTCTCTAGGGTCTTAGTTTTATCTTCTTTGTCCAAAACAAGATCTAGAGATCTTGGAAGTAGATCCTGATTAGAATGTTAAAATAGATTATCATCATTTTCATTCTTTAGTTGATCTGTAGAGTGGTTCTTTCATTCTTGGTAAGAGAGATTGAAGTCCAGCTGGTCTTGGAAAGAAAAGTTTCTGTAATTGAAGAAAGTTGAGCCTTCATTTAACCTTTGTATGAGTGGATCATGGGCCATCACATCACGATAGGTGCCAGCTGAGTTATATGTTTGATTTAGATATCATTTCACTGACTGTTGGCTTTGTTCTGTCCTAATACTTATTTCTGCTTCAGCCTTTTTCCCAGGTAGGAAGTCATTTTACTCAAATCCTCAAAGAAGTAACAACTTCTTCCTCAATTTTGCCTTTCCTTGATGTATTACCCCTCAGGTCTTCTGAAGGAGGCCACATTTTCTGGGAGAAAAATATTTTTTTTCTTTAACCTCAGAGATTACATTTCTCATGTTATCAGAGAGATTTTGGAGTCATATTTTTTTTCAAAACTTTGAAGGTCATGATAGCTTTAATATTTTAGGCAAGTTTGACCTGGTGTTCTTTTCTGTTGTTGATGGCTTTTAGAAATGACAAAATCTGGCAATTATGGGTTATCTACAGAGTCCATGTGTGAACAAAGTTCCCAACATTAAGTCCTGAGCGACTCCACCTCTAATCCTTGCTATGTCTCACCAAAGGTTCCCCTGACATGTTATGTGCTCTCTCTCTCTTAAATCAAAATATTAAGCATTTTAAAGTGTAGGTTATGGTAAACAAGAAGCTGACGTGAGATACTTAGCCAGACAAGTGTCGAATTTGAATGTCTTCATTTACAAATTGGATGAAAACTTGCAGAAAGTTTTAGCTAAGATCTTAAGCAGTTATATGGAATTATTTTGTTTTAAGCTGCATGTGATAAAGAATTATTTGAGTTATACTCATACTAATCTTTGAATCATGTAAAGAAGTGTTGGTGCTTACCCTGCATCTAAGAAAAAAGTGCTGAATGGAAGCTGTAACTTCCTTTAGGAAGGCAGAATGATGAGAAGTTGTGAAACTTTTGCCTTTCTGTAAATTGTTCTTTTCTTTTACTGAATTCAGAAGGCTGTAGAATGAAGAATGTCTGTAGACACCTTTTCAATCAGCAACAAGTTTTTGATATCAGAGAGAAAAGGCAAGATGGTTTATTAACAAGTCAAGAAAACATCTTAAATAATCCTAATGAAGGATTTGTGAGACAGCTCTTTTCAAGGGTCTTTATGCAGTTTTTAAAGGCTGATCATTCTGGAGCCACCAATTCTGAAAGAACTGCTTCACTGTAGTTAGATAAGTCAGGGGTTGCCTTGAAGAATAATTTTTAATGTTATAATGGCATCTAACATGATAACGAAATTTTTTCCATATTCTTGGTAATTGAAATGCCAAACCTGACTCACCTTTGTAAAGGATATCTAAAGTGTATGAAACATTTACATGGCGATATCATATGGTATCACATGATAAGTGTTTCCTCATCATTAGGGCTTGGTTGTGGATGTTAGACTCCTGTTTGGGTACTTTTTACTAGATAGATAAGAGTTTGCATGCATGCAAGTCAGTATTTTTTCATATCTTCTTAATTTTACCTTGCGAGACAGGAGAGGCAGTCAGGTATAAAAACAGAAAATGCTGAAAGTTTGTTGTGTTTAACTAGAAGTCTGGTTTTCATAGTCTTCCTAGCATTTGTTGGTTAAGAGTTATTCGAACAGCAGCTCATGTATTGTTTAATTTATCATGGATGAAGAACTCTTTCCTTTAAACAGAAGATAGATTTGAATATTCCCTCATATTCAATCAGATTTATCTCCTTATAAGAACTATGGTATTTTCAGCTTTCCTTTTAGGCTCAGAAAAGCTGTTTTGAATTGAGCAACTGCATAGAGAGAGCAAGCCAAAGATACAAACTTCTTCCCAATGCATCCAGTAAGTTTGCTTTCTCAGGACAGTCATTATTTGGCATGTATAAGGCAGATTGCCTTAACACGAGTTGCTGCCATTATTAATGGAATAAATCTTGGTTTAAATACTTTGTGAAGTGCTAGATACTAGTGATTGGTCATTTCTGATGATTTTGAGGCAATTTTGCCTTGCTTGTAGAGATTTACAATATTGTGTAGACATGGTACAAAACAGTTTAATGTTTTACAGTTTGTACGTTCAGAACAGTCTTTCAATCCAAAGAAACTGGTTTTTTGAAAATTTCTTTCATTTTAGAGAGCAGTTGTTTCATAAAAAAGATTTGTCTTCTTATTGACACAGGTGGACCAGAACCCGGAATTGTTCATGATGTGGTTATTTATGCTGATCCACGGAGACCTCCATACAGCCTCAGAGCACTGGCAAATGCACTCTCCTCAAAGTATTCCATGTGTTTACGAGTACATTGTCACTCCACTGTCAAGGTAAGCTGCGTATCTTGTGCTCAGCTGAACAATTCAGTCATTATATTTGCTAAATATAAACAGGATATACAGAGACTTTTTTGATAGAAAATATCCTTTCTTTTAGATTATACATATCAATGATTTTGTAAGTTAAGAAGTGTAACAGGCTCTATGAAGTTGTAGTCATGTATGTATATGTGTGTTTTTATATGTTTGTAGATAAAGGGCCTCCCTTTGTAAACACTCACTCTCCAGTTGTCATATATGATACACTGAAATCACAGCCCACCATCCACATCCAAACCCTACAAACTATTCCTTGGTTTACCCTGATTACCTCATATGCCCTGGTTTTATGTATAGATATATAATTATGGTGTTACCAGACTCTGCCTGCTCGTGGTTACATTACGAGTCTGAAGCCTAAAAGAAGAATTGCTCCTTATCTATACTAAGGTATATATATTTTTTCACATTTCCCATATTAGCAAGATTGCATCAGGAACAGATGAGGAAATTGCTTCATTCACTCACATCTGCTCTCTAGATATCAAATATAATGCACTGAACCCAAGCCCCTTCTTATACAGGACCAGGCCCCATGGACCTTTCCATGGTTTCCTCAGAACAATTTATATACCCTGGTACAGCCCTTGACAGCACATTGTCCTATGTTAATCATTTTGTTCCAATTTGCTTCATCTCTTGCATGATTTACACCCTGCATTTTCAGGCCATGAACACTCAGAGCATCATCCACTCCCATCCTTCCACCTCCTCCATGGTTCCCCCTTCCCCCCCCCCCCTTTTTTTTTTTTTCTTGTTGCCTCCTCTTCTTAACTTGATTCCCATATTGATAAGTCATTCTCTCCTCCCTTGTCCTCTCTGTATGTTCAAAACATTTCAGTACACCCTTTTCAGCTCTTTCATACATACTCTTCTTGCTACCACACATATCTCTTACCTTATTATGTCTTATTCAGTTAGTCCTCCTGATCACTTATTGTCCTAAGACATTTCATTTCCACCGTAATTACCCTCTTCTGTATGTTGTCACCTACGGCCCATGCCTCTCATCAATACAACACTGCTATGACTACTGTACCATCAAACATAACCATCTTTACCCTCACACACATTTCTCAGTACACCCATTACATTTGCTCCTTCACCCACCTTATGGCTCACTTCACCTTGCATGGTTCTATTCGTTACCATATCCTCTCCCAGGTATTTAAAACACTCCACTTCCTCCAAGTTCTTTCCATTTAAACTCACACTCCCAGTAAACATTCTCTCTATCTATCAGTCTGTCTATATCTCTGATACCTGTTCCCAACTGGAATTCCCACAAGGGGTGGCCACAGCAATAGAGTCTCTATAAATAGTGAACTCCACTTCTTAGCCTTTAGTACCTCATTCTTATTAGGCCACTAGCAGAGGGCAACCCTAGTACAGTGTTTGCAGAGGCTCCTGTCTGATGTTCCTACCTACAACTTCTACCCAGTGTAATGTTTCTACCCACTACGTCAACCTAATGTTTCTACGTACTACTTCTACCTAATGTTTCTACCTAATACTCCTTGTACATAGTGCTCACCATAGGAAAAGCTTGAGTTATGAAGAGTGAGCTGTGTGAGTTAAAGTTTTGTCAAGTGTTATGGGTGACAAAGAGAGATTGTATATTCATGTGTGGGTGTGGCAGAAAGGAAAGACAGCTATCTGGTTTAGAGGAGGGCAGCTTTACAACCACTGAAGTGCTGGCTTACTATGCAGCCATTGCTCTAGTTTTCATACTTGAATGCTGCCTCCTGTGCTAGGAAGGTAGTGCCAGGAAACAGACAAGGAAAGACACATAAACCTATATTTAAAATGCTCCACTTCCTCCAGGTTCTTTCCATTCAAACTCACACTTCCAGTAAACATTCTCTCTATCTATCAATCTGTCTATATCTCTGATGCCTGTTCCCAACTGGAACTCCCACAAGGGGTTTCCACAGGAAAAGAAGAGAGTGACTGGTTCCCAGTGAATATCAGTCTGCGTCAGGGGTGTGTGATGTCCCCATGGTTGTTTAATTTGTTTATGCATAGGGTGGTTAGGGAGGTAAATGCAAGAATTGTGGAGAGAAGGGTGAGTATGCAGTCTGTTGGGGATGAGAGGGCCTGGGAAGTGAGTCAGTTGTTTGCTCGCCAATGATACATGCTAGCACTAGTGGATAACTCGAGTCAGAAACTGCAGAAGTTGGTGACTAAGTTTGGAAAAGTGTGTGAAAGGAGAAAGTTGAAAGTAAATATGAATAAAAGCAAGGTTTTATTAGGTTCAGCAGGGTTGAGGGACAGGTTACTTGAGTAATGAGTTTGAATGGGGAAAAATTGGAGGAAGTGAAGTGTTTTAGATATCTGGAAGTGGACTTGGCAGCAAATGGAACCATGGAAGTGGAAGTGAGTC
>JAYMFT010100146.1:0-13786 GCA_038088735.1 Panulirus argus
ATATATATATATATATATATATATATATATATATATATATATATATATATATATATATATATATAATATGTATATATGTATATATGTTGTGTGTTTATGTATGTATTGTGCATATATGTCCTTATATGTATATGAGTGGATGGGTCTTTCTTCATCTGTTTTCGGGCACTCCCTCGCTGACATGGGAAACATTGATCAAGTATGATAAAAGATATTTATAGAAATATGATGATCTACATTGTACAGTAATATAACTGCTGCATAAAGATAATTCTGTTGGACTGTAAATTGCATTTTGAAGAAAGGAGGAGGGGGGTGGGGAGCTGTGTAGGGGCTATCAGGGTGAGGATGGTGTTCCATTACCCTGCCAGGAGAGATACCCTTGCCTCCCCATTTAATTGCTGATTCAATTTTATCATGCATATGGATTACTCCTTTAAAATGGTTAAGTGATGATTTATGGTATATTTTATATATTACCTAGATTTTATATTTGTGTATTAGTTGGACACAGATATAAAATTACTTGATATTCATACTGATGTTGGAACTTTCAGAAAGACTTTGATGCAAAGGGTATTTGGTATGAGCATCGCCTTATTGATGACATGGTAGCTCAGGGCCTCAAATCTTCTGGTGGCTTCGTATGGGCTTGCAAAAATTATGATGGTGATGTCCAGTCCGATGTTGTGGCTCAGGGTTATGGTGAGTGACCTAAAATTTTCTAAGTGTATAATAGTTATATATTAAGAATTAAATTTTTTGTACCCAGTTGCTTCTCCTGCCTTAGT
This sequence comes from Panulirus argus, assembly GCA_038088735.1. Lineage (NCBI taxonomy): Eukaryota > Metazoa > Arthropoda > Malacostraca > Decapoda > Palinuridae > Panulirus > Panulirus argus. The sequence continues at coordinate 792 of JAYMFT010100146.1, forward strand.
AAGGTAGCATTATTGTTATTTGGAAGTTTCTAATAATAATATAACATGGGCTGTAGATCAGGCTGTGCGGAGGAGGGTGAATGTGATGGAAATGAAATGTTTGAGGGCAATATGTGGTGTAATGTGGTTTGACTGAGTAAGTAATGAAAGGGTAGCAGAGATGTGTGGTAATAAAAAGAGTGTGGTTGAGAGAGCAGAAGAGGGTTTGCTGAAATGATTTGGACATATGGAGAGAATGAGTAAAAAAAGGTTGACAAAGAGGATATATGTATCAGAAGTGTAGGGAACAAGGAGATCAGAGAGACCTAATCAGAGATGGAAGAAAGGAGTGAAAAAGATTTTGAGCAATTGGGGCCTGAACATACTGGATGGTGAAAGTCATGCATGGGATAGAGTCAGTTGGAACGATGTGGTATACTGGGGTTGATGTGCTGTCAATGGACTGAACCAGGGCATGTGAAGCCTTCACGGTAAACCATAGAAAGGTCTGTGGGGCCTGGTTGTGAATAGGGACATATGACAGCTAGAGTGGATGTGAGCGGATTTGGCCTTTCTTTGTCTGTTACTGGTGCTATCTCTCTTATATGGGAAATGTTAATCACGTATTGAAAATGATAATAGTAATATTAATAATGATAATATTGATAATAATAATATAATGATGATGAAAATATTTCTGAGTGAAACAAAAGCTTAAGTTTAAGGGGGAAGAATGGCTTAGAAATGTCATAGGAGTAAAGTCAGGGTTTAGTGTGAAAGGTAAGAAAGGAGTAGCACTACTGTTGAAGCAGGAGTTCTAGAATGTTTGAAAGAGTGTAAGGAAGTAAGCTCCCGCCTGATGTGGGTAAAAGTGATTGTTAATTACGAGAGATGGGTAGTTATTAGTGCTTAAGCACCAACCCACAAGAAGTTTGATAAGAGGTGAGTGTTTTGGAAACAGACGAGTGTGTGCCAGTAATATTGATGATAGAGATTGGCTATTAGTGTTGGATGATTTGAATGCAAAAGTGAGTAATGTGGCATTTTTAGGTGCATCTAGGGGCATTGTGTGTTGTGTGAGGTGAATGGAAATAGTGAACAGCTTGTAGAAAATGTACTGAAAAAGGAGTGGTGACTGGAAGTGCCTGGTTTAAAGAGGGGGTCATACATAAGCATATGAGGAGTAGGAAAGTTGGTAAGTGGGCCATACTAGATTATGTACTAATTGATAAGTGGGCAAAAGAGAGACTCTTTGAGTGAATGTGCTGAGAGGGGCAGCTGATGGGATGTCTGATCATTGCCAAGTGGGGGCAAAGGTGAAGATTTGTTGAGGCTTATGGAAAAGAGATAATGATGCAGTTGAAAAGAGAGTGGTAAAAATAAGTGAGTTTGGAAAAGAGGCTTATGTAAAGAGATACCAGGAGAGATCGAGTGTAGAGTGGCAAAATGTGAGAGTAAAATGAAGCTAGGGGCATGGGAGATAAATGGGATGTGTTAAGGAAAGTACTGATATGTGCGAGAGAAGTGTGTGTTATGTAGAAGGTGGGAGGTGGGCAGGTGAGAAAGGGTAGTGTGTTCTCAGATGATAAAGTCAAGTTGCTTGGGAAGAGAAAGTGTGGTTTTTGGATGGTACTAACAGGGAAGGAGTGTGAGTGAGTTGGAGGCATACAAGAGAAAGCAGCAGGTCAAGAACAAGGTGCAGGAGCTGAAAAAAAAATAAAGTAAGTGAGAGATGGGGGTGAGCAAATATCAACATCCATCAGGGAGAATAAGGAAATATTTTGGAAGGAATTTGATAGTGTGAGGAAAACAAGAGGGCATGTGGGGACAGTGGTGAAGGGAAAAAATGGGGAAGTTGTAACAGGTTAAGAAGAGATGGAGTGAGTACTTTGAATGTGTCTAATGATAGGGTAGCAGATGTAGGGTGTTTAAATTGGAGATGAATGCAAAGTGAAAGAGTTATGATGAGTGTTTTGTTAAAAATTTATCTCCGTTGAAAAGCATGTTGTTCTTGGTTGCCCAGTTAAAGATTTTGTTTATGTCAGTACCTCACATCAGTACAACACTGTCTGGACTACTAAACTGCATAACATCTATCTTTTCCCTCACACACAGTAACCTCTCTTTCTACACACTCCCTCGTTCGAGCCCTTGCTGTTAGAGGGCATTACGTGCTCTTTGAAAGTGCACGTTCATTTGCACTATATTCATGTATGTATATGTATGTGCATGTGCGTATATGTATATATATGTGTATGTGATTGGATGTGTCTTTCTTCATCTGTTTCCAGGTTCTCCCTCACTAATGTGGAAAAAAGTGATCAATTATGAAAAAAAATGAAGAGTGGATGTGCTGGGGATTGGGGGAACCCATACCATTGGGCATGCTATGTGGAGTGAAAATGGAAAGGATGAGTAAAAGTTGTGGGAGGGCTTGGAAGTGAGGAGCTGAATGGATGGGAATGAATGAAGGTTATCAGGAAGAAGGAGGATGGGGAATTGTGCTGTCACTGAGAGTATGGGAGGGTGTTACAGTGCATGGATGGAATGGATTCAAGAATAGTGTAGGTTAAAAGGAAAGATTGGAATTGCAAAGTATGCATGGGTGCATATATATGTGCCTCTGAACATGAAGGCTGTGTGAGATAAGGATGAAATTAAGCATTTCTGGAGAAACTTGAATAAATGTATAAATGGGTTTGAGGAAAGAAAGATGGTTGTAGTAGGTGATATAAATGTGAGGGAGGTATGTGATGAAATTGGTGAGATAAAGTAGAGAGTGCCTGGAGAAAATGAGAATGGCAGTTATCTTGTGGATGTCTGTGCTATTAGTGGTTAATTCCTTGCAAACACCTTCTTTTCAGCACAAGATGGTTCACAGATACATGTGGGTGGAAGAGAAGAACAAAAGCATTTGATTGAATATGTGACAATAGATGAAAGCAAGAGAAAGGTTTTGCTGGATGCTAGGGTTGTGAGAGGATTCTTTGGAGATTCTGACCATTTTACAGTTCTTGTGGAGGTGAGAATTGGGAAAAAGTGGTGGTATGGCATAACGAAGAATGGAGAGGTAAAAGTGTTGGCAAAGGATTAGATGAATCGCAAAGAATGCAAGGTTGAGAATGAAAGAAGCGTGACGGAAAGTTTAGATGGAAGTGCAGTAAATGTAGGTATGCAGTCATGTGAATGAGTTGTTTAAAATGTTTAAAGAAAGACTGTTAAAGGTCATAGAATTAGTAGCTGGATACAAGGTTGTGAGATATACAAATACAAAGGAAAATGCATGGTGGACAGATGAGATTAGAAATGCTGTGGAAGAGAAGAAAAAGGCATATGGTAGATTGCCTGAAAGGAATGTACCAATGGACGTTCAGCAGGAGATGAGGTTAGAATACAAGATGTGTAAGTGGAATGTCTAGAAATTGATAGAAGAAAGCAAAGGAAAAGTAGATGAAGATTTTGGAAGCAAGTTGAGTGAATAGTTTATGGAAAATTAGAAATTGTAATGGAAGGAGGTGAAAAGGAAAGAGATGAATGTAAGAATGGAAATGTAAATGTAAGAATTAAGGAAAGGATGTTGCTGAATAAAAAGGAGTGATTGAAGGGAAGATGGAAAGAGTGTTCTGAATAACTGATGAATGTGGGAGAAGGTGAAGCAGCACTTCTTACTTGCATGGTTATAGAGGATGGAAGGAAATGGATACAAGTGCTCTGGTCTATAGCAAGAAGGGAGATAGAAAGGACAGTAATAGGACTGAAGGTAAGAAAGGCTCCTGAAGTGGATGGGATGACAGCTGAAGTGCTAAAGTATGGAGGAGAGTGTGATAGAGTGGATGCATTTGATATTTAATTTAGCATGGCAGTGGAAGGTTGTGCCTGAGCATTAGATGAAAGCTATTAATGTTCCTTTATTCAGAGGAAAAGATGTTAAGAATGTATGCAACAATTAAATGGGGGAAAAGGCTGTTAAGTATACCAGGAAAAGTGCATGAAGGAGTTTTGTGTGATAGATTGTTGGAAGTGACTGAGTACCGAATGAGTGAGGAGCAAGGGGATTTTAGGAAGGGTAGGGGATGTGTGGGTCAAATTTTTGCTGTGAGAATGATGAGAGAAAAAAGTCTAGCAAAAGGTAAGAAGGTGCATGCAGTTTTTATGTATCTGGAGAAAGCATATGACAGAGTGGAGTGGAATGCTGTATGGGATGTGTTTAGGTTATATGGGTTAGGGGAACAACTGTTGCATGGTGTGAAAGCCTTCTATAGAGGAGCAAATACATGTGTGAGAGTTGATGGAGAGTTCAGCAAAAGTTTTGGTATACATGTGGGTGTGATGCAGGGCTGTGTGATGTCACTGTGGCATTTTAACATATATATATGGATGGAAAGATAAGAGATGGAGACAAAGCTAGGGAAAGGGGTGTAGAGTTGGAGTGTGGCAGTGAGATATCATTGCTACTGACAAGCCTGTTTGCAGATGATACTCTTTTGTTTGCTGAGAGTTAAGAGGAACTGCAGAGGATTATGAATGTGTTTTATGATATGTGTAAGTATAGTGAAAGTGAAGTAATGGTATTTGAAAGGAAATAGAGTGGAAGTATAGATTTTGCAAAGCTTTATAGAGTGAGAGAAGAAAGTGTGTTAAACTGTGGTTTAGATATGGAGGGAAAAAAGACTGGAAGAAGTGACAGAATTAAGTGTTTGGGAGCTATCTTGGGTAACTTTGGTGACATGGAATGAAAGATAAAGTAAAGAGCAGTACAGGGTAGAAGAATCACTGGGTCCCTCTGTAGAATAATGAAGGGTAGAGGTGTAAGTATGGAAGTGAAGAAAGGATTAAAGGACAGCATAGTTCTCCCAATGCTGACCTATGTAGATGAAACATGAGCATGCATTGAGTCACAGAGGTCAAAAGTTCATGTTGTGAAAGTAAGCTTTTTGAGAGGAGCATGTGGTATGACTAGATGGAATGGAGAAAGTAATGTGGTGTATAAGAGATTTGGTATGGTAGGGAATCCAAAGGGAACGAATTGTGGGATGGTAGAGTGGGTGAAACATAATACTTTGAGGTGGTTTGGGTATGTGGAAAGAATGGAAGATAGGGGGTTTACAAAGAGAGTGTATGATTTGTGCAGTTAAAGGGGTTGGTGTGTGAGGAAGACCTTCTGTTATGTGGGGAAATAGAGTGAAAGAGTGTATGCAAGGGAGACATGTAAGGATGGAAAAGTGGAGACTCTTTTGCCATGGCTGCCCCTATGATGGGAGTTCCCAGGAGTGGGTGTCAGAGATATAGAGTAGAATAGTTGGTTAGCAGTGTTCAGAGTGTATTGCATTGTTCAGTTAAGCAGCAGAACTCATGTGGCAAAACTTTCATCCTGTGACAGGTTCACTTGGTCTTATGACATCTGTTCTGATGTGTCCGGATGGCAAGACCATAGAATCAGAAGCTGCCCATGGTACAGTAACAAGGCACTACAGAGAACATCAAAAGGGCAACAAAACCTCCACAAACCCCATTGCATCCATCTTTGCCTGGACCCGTGGACTTGAGCATCGTGCCAAACTGGATGGGACTCCTGAGCTTGCCAGGTATTCTATGACTTTTATGTCCATTATTTCTTTTCTTTCTCCATTTCACATGAAACTTGATCAGATATTGTTCATTGTGTGAATGTGATGTAAGAAACTTTCAAAAGAATTTTGATTAAGTACCGTAGATGAGACCACTATATAAACTAAAGTATCATACCGTATCATAAGAGACGAATTATATACATGGGTTGGTTATTGGCTTGCTTCTGTCTGCTGTGTCTGTTCACTAAAGATTTTCTGTCTGCCTGTTTATTGTTTGCAGTAACTTTTTTAACCATTTGTATCTATCATCAGTTTTTCACTTCTATTTACCAGCCTGCTTCAATATGCGTACATATTGTGTAATGCACAACCTACCACAGTGTTTTACACGTGTTCTTGAATGTATTTTTTCTTTTACTCAAGTCTTATAGAACACAAGTGTGTAGTACACGTAACTACATATAGCATTAAGTATACTGTATGAATAGTGGTACACAAGCTGACAAGAACATTCATCAGTGGAAACGAATATGCAAGCACAGATGGACATAGGATGGTGGTGAATTTTTAGTTAGAGTGTGGAGAGATAGTAATACAGTACATATTGGGTTTTGAGAAATCAGTGGAATTCACCAAGATCAACCCAAAGAATTAGTAAAGGGACCATTAGATTCATTAGATGTGGTGGCTTTTCTTTGACAGTTATGTGAAAAGTTTTTCCTCAAAACTTTTTTATTGTAAAATGAAAGGATTCTTATGTAAATATATTTTCTAATGATACTGAATACTCCACATTTGTAGTTATCAAAAATGATAGTTTATTGTACAAAAAGTAAACAGCCAATACCATGCATGAAGTTGGAGGTGGTGTTGGGTCAGTGTGGGAGGGGGTGAGAGTGACTACTAATCCCTCCCTTATTCAGGGGGCTGACAGCCTAGAAATGGTTCATGATGTCTCTCTTACAGATTTTATTACAGTCTTGAAACTGCAGAGCCCCGTAAAATGTGTCCAGGGTTTATACAGCAAACCTTCACTATACCAGACTAATTGGGGAAGACCCAATCTGCAAATCCATTTTTGTAATATATGAAATTGGTTCAACTTATCAGACCTTTCCTTGGATCAGACTTATAGTCTAATATTTCACATGATCTGCCACTTAAGAAATGGATAGAACTTGGAGAAAGCAAAATATTTTGCATACCTGGAAGTAGACATGATACTGAATGGAACCATGTAGGTACATTGAGGAATGTATGAAAAGGTAGGTCACTGTCTTTAAGGGCAAAGATGGGTATGTTTCATGATATTTTAGTCCCATTGGTGCCAAATGGATGCGAGGTGTGGGCCATAGACAAAAATGTAAAGAAGAGGGTTGATATATTGAAAATGAAATGTGTGAGGACATGTGATGTGAAAATGGTTGATGAAATAAGAAATTATAGGATATGAGAGAGGTTTATTAATAAGAGGAGCATGTATGAGAGGGCTGAGGAAGGTGTGCTGAAATGGCTGGACATATGGAATGGATGAGCAAGGGCAGGATGATTAAGAGGGTGAACTTATCAGTAGTGAAGGGAGCATGGAAAAGGGGGAACCAAGGAGGGACTGAAAGGTGCTTTGAAGGATGAGGACCTGAACATGCAGGAGAGAGTGAGGGTGCAAGGGATAGTGCAGATTTGAGAATTGCAGTGTATTGGGGAGAACATGCTAGCATCAGTGGCTGAACCAGGGTATTATGAAACAATTGAGGGAAACCAGAAGAGGTTGATAGGGCCTGGCTGTGGATAGGGAACTCTGGTTTTGATGTATTATAGTGACACCTAGAGAGAGGATGTGACCAAATGAGACTATTTCTTCATTTATTCCTGGAGTTACCTTGCTAACACTGGAAATGGTGAACATGTATGAAAAAAATCTTAAGATTGTCTGAACTTGTGTCAGAGTTTTAGGTTGTCTTTTGCTTTTTCCACAACACTTTTCTTCAAAATCTCTGTGCTCCTCCTCCTTTTCTCTTTGATACTTATAGTTTGCTCTACCATATCTTCATATGTACTGGCTGGCTCTAGTATCTTCTATATCCCTTCCATAGTACATCCCTGAGCTCTCTCACTTTCTGACATTTCTTACTGAACCTTATCTTTCTCCATTTTGACCCTCCCCCCCAATTGGCCCTTGGCAATATACTGTAGATTTCACAAAACTTTCTGTAGCATTGGTCCATACTCTTCTTAGAGAATTCCTTCTCCCAATCAGTACTCTCAAGTTGCCATGGCTGTATTTCTTCTTTGGTTTTTGTGCCCATTTTGATCCCCCTCTTACATCTTACACCACCACGCATTTAAAAAGCAAGCACTACTTGATCACTCTTTCCAAGAGGAACACAATATTTCATTATGTTCTATGCTGCAGTAGGTAAAGACAAAGTCAAGGATAGATGGCTTATCAGCTCCCATAGTTCTCATATGCTCTGTTACATGTTCATGTAGGAAGTTCTCCGGTATACTTTTAAGAAATTTGTTTACATGACTCACCATCTCCATAGGAATCTAAGTTTTCCTAGTTTGTTTCCCTGTAATTAAAATCTGCCATCGTCAGTACTTTACCATCTCCCAGGAGGGAGTTTCTTGTTGCTTCCTTCACCACCCATAATGTTCTTTCATTATTCTTTAGATACACCTGCTCTGCATTGTTATAGTTTTATGAAAGATTATAAACTAAATGTTTATACCGTACCTACCCACAGTAATCATTCCCACTATGTAATGTCTGAAGTAAACATCTACGGATATTTCTAGGAATTTAACGGAATTCCTTTTCAAGAAGGATAATCCCCTTTCCCTTTATTTTCTCTGCTCTGATTGTGTATCCATGTAGACACACTATAAGAGTTAAGTTGGTTTATGAGTTTCATCTCCTTCATTCCCACAATGTGTGGGTTGTATTCTCATAAGCAGTCCCTAAGTTCTAGCTCCTTTCCACATGACACCAGACCGTCAGTATTTAAATACAAAACTTTCATCATCAGGCACTATCCACTAGCTATATATGGCCTCCATGAACTAGAGGTAGGGTTGTTATTCATCCCTTTGGCGTGATCTGACGCCTCTTAATTTTTGCCTATAGCCAGTTTTCCTTGGCTATCCCTCTCACTTTCCTCGCTCTCACTCCTGAGAAACACTCTTTTTCAATTCTTCTTTTCTCACAGGTTAAATGCCTGTTTAAGTCCCTTGTGGCTACTGATCTTTATATCAAATGTTTTTCTAAGTGGCCTTCCCCTGGTGCATAGGATTTGGAGTGTATGAAAGGATAGAATTGGGAGTGAATGTGAATGAAAGTAAGTATGTTAGGTTTAACAGTTCGAAGAGACAGGTTGATTAGGGTGAGAGGGTAAATGGAGAAAACTTGTTTTAGGTACCTGGCTGCAGATTGAACCATGGAGCTGAGGTTTATCATAAGGTGGTTGAAGGAAGGAAAGTACTGGGAGCATTGAGGAATATGTGGAATGAGAGGTCATAACCATGGAGGGCAAAGATGGGAATGTTTGAAGGTCTGTTAGTCCCACTGGTGTTGTATGGATGTGAGGCATCGGTTGTAGATAAGAATGTACAGTAGAGAATAAATATGTTAGAAATGAAATGTTTTAGGACAATAAGCGGTGTGAGGAGGGTTGATTAAGAAATGACAGGGTAAGAGAGAGGTTTGGTAGTAAGAAGAGTGTGGTTGAGAGAGCTGAAGAGGGTATGCTAAAATGGTTTAGAAATAGGGAGGGAATGAGTGAGGAGAGGTTGACACAAAGGATATATATATCAGAAGGAGAGGGACAAGAAAAAAGGGGAGACCAAGTTGGAGATGGAAGGCTGGAGTGCATAAGATTTTGAGTGCTCAAGGCCTGAACCTGTTGGATGATGAAAGGTTCATGGCATTGAGTGAATTGGAGTTAAGTGGTATACAGGGATTGATGCACTATAAATGGACTAAATCAGGGCATGTGAAGCAGCCAGAGAAAACCAAGGAAAGGTCTGTGGGGCTTGGTTGTGGATTTGGAGCTGTGATTTCAGTGCATTACAAATGACAGCTAGAGAATGGATGAGAATGAATAAGGCCTTTTCTTTGTCTGTTCTTGGCACTGTTTTACTCATGTGGGAAAGTGCATACAAGTATTAAAAAAAAGAAATTATCATATCTCTATAAGAAGTGAAGGATTTTCTTGGAGAAGTGATAAATATCTGTTAAACGATGGAAACTGTTATTTTACCCCTTTTTTTATTTCTTAAGTTCTACTTCTGTATAGATTATGATAATGCTGGTACTAAATACAATATTATGTACATTATCATTTAGTTACATCTGAATTCATTGAAAATATTGCAAATATCCTAAATCTAAAATCTGACACTTGTATGTAAATACTAGATATTTCACATCAGTTAAATGCTATTTAAATGTGGGGGGATTTGGCCATGGACATTCTCAGTCTTATTCCTTTAGTGTTCAGGAACTGGTGTAGCTGAGCTGGTTGAGGGAAATAGATCAGATATTTCCATCACTCAGTTATATCTCTGAGGCATTATGAAGTAGGGCAGATATTTCCATCACCCAGTTATATCTCTGAGGTATCATAATCAGTATTCATCACTTCCTCAAACTCCATCCCTTTCTCAGACACTGTTGAAATAACCTAAATATCCTCATCAGTTGCAGCTCTCTTCCTCTTTTTACTCATAATTGCTTTGAGAAAACAGAACATTTTAGAAATCATAACTGTGATCATAAAAATTCAGTTTGTTATTTTATTCTATAACCTAAGGTCTATAACAACAGAAATGGGAAGATAATGCATAAAAAACACAAGAATTAGATAACTGCAACCCACTCACTGTGTAATTAGTAGGTTGATGGAATGTAAACAATACTACTCGCTGCACTGCTTACACCCTCCAAAACTTCTGGCATATCAATGCCAGCAAGTGGATACAAAACATCTTTGTCAATATCAGAGGATGCTATAACATCTGAAACTTGCTTGCAAATAAGAATCCAAGCTTAAACGTAAGTGCAAAAACTGCAGACACAGACAAATGTAGGCATTCTAGCATCTTATTACAAAATATTAGGCTTAATAGTCAACCAGAGAATAGATACTTTTATACTGAATATATCTAAGGTATAACATGCAATATTCACTTATAAATCAGATAAGATCTACCTCAAAACACTGAGAGTGAGATTACCTTGTATACAGCTGGCATCTGTATACAAACATTGAGTGTGATCATACTCACAAACGAACTCACTTAGTGTGAGTAAATGGATAGCGACACAAACATTGTATGTGAACCAATCACCAGCCTACAGCATACAGCAACTATAGTTACTATCATAACTTCCCAATTTTGTAATACCTCAACTATGTATTTTCAGCCTGTTTGCTGCCTGAATTTAATAAACTTTTTTTTTTTTTTTTTTTTTTTTTTTTTAGACAGTGTATAGGGACTGAACCAGGGCATGTGAAACAACTAGGATAAACCATGGAAAGGTCTGTGGGGCCTAAATGTGATTTTGGTACATTACACATGAAAGCTATTGAATGAGTCAAGTGGATGTGCCTTTGTTCATCTGTTTCCTGGCACTACCTCCTTGACATAGGGGGTGGCGATGCTGTTTCCTGTGGAGCGGGGTGGCACCGGAAATGGATGAAAGCAAACAAGTATGAATATGCACATGGGTATGTATGTATGTATGATTATGTGTATGTGTATATATATTTATATATATGTGTATATTTATATATATGTATATGTAGGTGTATGTGTGTGTATATACAGTACACGCAGAAAGTCTGAGGAATGGTTAAAAAAGATTTTGTTATCTTTATTTAAGTATTTAGTGTGGCTATCATGTGCTTTCAAAACAGCTTGTATGAGTTGCAGCATGGAGTCAGTAAGGTTTCTGCAGTAATCAAGGTCACTACTGTTCAGTGTCTCTGATGGCTTCAAGAAGGCGAGGAACTGAAGAGGTATTCCTTTCTTGAAGTTTAAGCTTCATGTGAGACCACAGTTCCTCGATGGGATTCAGGTCTAGAGAATTCCCAGACCATTGAAGGAAGTACCTGCTTGTCTGACAACCTTTTCATGACTTTCTTTGCCTTGTGACATGGTACACTGTTTTGCATAAAGAAGTTGTAGCTGTGGATCTCATTGAAATTCATCATGTGGTCACATAGAACTTCAATATAGTGGTCTCCATTCATTGTGATGTTCTTGGGAAGCACATAAAATCCCCCCATGCCCTAACTCTCCACTGAAACAACCACAAATCAAAATTGAGTCTGGGTATTTGACAGTCATTTGCACATAACGGGGTTCAAGGGGTTTCATGTATGAGGGACATCTCAACTTGCCACGCCTCACTGCACCACACTGGAAAATTGACTCATCACTCCATAAGACCCTTTTTCAGTCCTCAATAGTGAAATTTTTGTAGTTCCATGCAAAACTGAGATGAGGAGCACACATCTTGTGAGTAAGTAGGGATTTTATGGTCAGGGAACTAAGAGGCAGGTTCATGTGTTTCTGGTAGCACTCTTGAATGGTGCATTCTGTAACACTTCTGAGGAGGGTGGGATAGGCTTGCTACATTAGTCTTGCTGTGATGCGTGGATTTATCAATACTTGCTTCTTGATAAGCTTGTCTGTAGTTGCTGAAGTCTTTCTAGGACGCCCTGGTACAGATTTACGAGGTGGAACTTCACCTTGTGGGCTATTCTTGGCTTTTGCAACAAGGCTGTATATGGCTGACTTCCTACTCCTGTACGCTGACAAATCACCTTCACTCACTTTTTACCTTTCTCGGGGCCAGAATCCGAGCCTTTTCTTGCTGGGTGAATTTCTTGAGCCCCATTTGGGCAGCAGTGGGACGAAAAGTGAATGAAACGAAACAAGGGTCTTTGTTAATCCAGCAGCTCATAGCATGCATCCTCTCTTTAGCTTGTTCCATGAGGCACAGACACACTCCTCATTCCGTAGTGATGGGATTGCTAGGGTGAGTTGCCGAGTACTAATTAAGTGAGATCTGAACATTCGGTAGGCTGATAGATGCGGAAATTCTAAGGACACCCTACCACACAACAAAAGGCTCCATATTCCTTAGGCTTCTCATGGGTAATGTATAAATACTTTCCCTTGTCTTTTCTTTTTGTGTTTCTTAATTCTCTATATTTCAAATGAGGCCAAGCCTTGATGTGGACTTTGTCCTTGACTGGAGCCTTCAACAAATAAAGAAATAGAAAAATGAAATATATGTGTATAAGGATGGACGGGTCTTTCTTCGTCTGTTACCTCATTAAAGTGAGAAACAGCAGTCAAGTATAATAAACAAATATTTTATATATATATATATATATATATATATATATATATATATATATATATATATATTATCCC
>JAYMFT010100157.1:0-27958 GCA_038088735.1 Panulirus argus
AAAATATATATATATATATATATATATATATATATATATATATATATATATATATATATATATATATATCATTACTATAGAATATTGCTTTTGTTTATACCAAGGGAGCGATCATAGGAGGCCATTGGCCCATCGCTCCCCCTACCCCCTCCTTGAATACTATGTCACTGCGTGCATAGAATTGAAAATATGGTATCAGGCTGGAAAGATGAGGAATTTAACCTCTTTCAGAGCGGGTGATTAAGGTTTGGTCAATTTTGGGCAAGGCTGAATGTTTTTGCGGGATTTATCAACCTTGCCACAGAAGCCCCCTCACTAGTGTGTTTGGGGCATTCACTGTTATGGCTGGATTTACAAATTGGCCAATTATAAGATTTACTCTGCATGGAGCTGCAAGCTCAAGGTAAGACGGCAAATTTTCGTAGCTGTTTACTGTGTCATGCGCAATGATGTGGAATATAAACGCATTAAACCTATTAAACCACTAACATACCAAATGTTAGTGAAACTGTCAACATCATTTTTAAAATGGGCCCGAATTGGTGAGTGAAGGTATGGATGGGGGCGGCTCTGGACATTTTTGGCCAAAGTGGATAAATCCAGCCGCGCACACGATAGGAATAGTTCTGGATAGTCACTGTTCACAAGTCGTCCCCAGTAAAACCTTTCGTGAACACGGTGCCTCAGCCCACCGTATCTCAAGCCATTCAAACTTACACTATGTCGGTATGGTTTGGCGCGATATACGTGCTCCTGCCAATGCCTGCTGTCTTTCCCTTGTACGAACCTGAGGAACACACCGGGAGGATCCTGTCTTACCTCAGCATGTTGCAAAAAAACACTCCACTCAGATACTGAATCGTAAGCAGGACTCAGACTGCATTGTCTTCCCTCATGTCGACTTGTTCCTACATATGATCATGTGAAAGGGAAGCCTAGCTCGAATAGCAGAAAAGTGTTTCCCATGCATTGACCAAAGCCTTCTCGGTATTACTAATTCATTCCTGAGAGTGTTATATGATTTGTCATAACTCTATAAGCACCTTTTCTTTTCTTTTTAATGAGATATAGTTTTTTTTTTATTCAATCAGGGCTCAGGAGAAACATTTTGGGGACTGCAGGAGCTTATTTGATTCTGGGCACCTATCGATTGGTGTGCTCTTGCCCACTCACGCGCCCTAGATACAGCCAGTCACGGCTGTAAGCTGTCATTGGCATAAACCGCCCACCTGCCATTCTCCTGTGTCAATATTGCAATGCATTCATGCTGGGGAGAAGCTGGGTATCTGTTTCTCACAGTTCCTAGGGAAAGCCTGGGGAGATATCTGGTTGTTACATCACCCAGGGGAAGGCTGGGGAGATATCTGGTTGTCACATCACCTAGGGGGAGGCTAGGGAGATACCTGGTTGTTACATCACCCAGGGGGAGGCTGGGACTTGGTAGTTACATCTTCTAGGGAGAAGTTTGGAGCTGATTGTTACATCGCCCAGAGAGAGTCGGAGGACATGGTTGTTACATCACTCAGGGAGAAGGTGGGATCTGTTTGTTATATCACCCAGGTAGAGCCTGGGTTTCTGATTGTTATATCACCCAGGGAGAGGCTGAGGATGTGGTTACATCACTCAGGGAGAGTTTGGGGATCTGGTAGTCACATCCTTCAGTCCCAAGCAAAAGGTTATAACATCCACCAACGATAGAGCTAAGCATTTCCTTTGCAATGGTTGATTGCTGTGATAGATTGACTGATGCAAGTGACAGATTGGCCGATACAAGTGAAATAAAAGACTTGCAAAATTATATTGTGCAATTATGGTTGGCCAATACAGTAAATAAAATTTTTTGCTGTACTGGGAATTGTTGTCGTGATTCAAGAGAATAATGTTTTTTTTTATGGTCTTATGCAGTAGTTAATACATAAAGAAAAATATACATATATTTCGTTGTTTTATGAGCACTGGGGAGGCCATTAAAATATATTGTACACCAAAGGGGTTAACGCTTAACTTTTTTATATTTTGGTTTGTACTCGTGTGGATAAATCATATAGTTCTCAAACATTATACCTTTACAGATTAACTGCTTGACCTGCCATTTTTAGCAATATTGTTAGATACGATTGGCATATTCTTTTTATTTGTAAAATATCAATTTACCATTTGGTTTTAACTTCCAGCACCTCGTCACTCTGGGTGTCCAAGTGAAACACCAAACAGGAAAACAACGGTTTATTTGGAGTAAACATCTGTTACACTGTACAAATGAAAACTACATACATATATATTACCATGAGCAACTGTTAAAAGAGAGCAGTAAGTGTATGGAACTGTCTCAAAATACAAAAACAAATGTCTACGAGAGTTTTGTTAAGATTCCATTGATAGGATCTTGCTGTCATTGTTCTTGTTGGCTTGGAGAAGCGAGGCAGAGTTTTACAGAAGTAGAAGCAACAGTCAGTGAATATAAACTCGCCAGACCTGTATGATAACAATGACTTTAACTTATCAGCGACAGTTGTATAGTACACAAGGAAAACTTTTTGCACTAAAATAAAAAAAGAATCAGTTCTTTTTTACCTAGCACGGACCTGACACACGTCTACCAGAAAGTGTAGAGGATGTTGATCGCCATGTAGAACTTTGTCAGAATGCCCACAAAGTAGGCTGTGCCCCTCACTCCACTGCCCATCAGGTAAAGAAGAGTGTGTAGAATCCTGGCAGCAGCATACGTGCGGAACACCATCTTCGCAGCGAACAGCGAGGGACTGGTGAGCACGAAGAGCAAACCCAGTATCCAGAATATAGGGATGTTCTCCAGGTCGTTCTGATGAGCTCTGGGGGAAATGAAGGACGAGTATTGTTAGTTCTGACCTCATGTGGAGGGAGGAGGGAGAAGGAAGGAAATAACACACAAGCAAAAACAAAATGTAACTCTGAATATTATCAACTTTGAAATAACTTCACCGTAGATAAAGCCTTTGCTTTGATCCCAGTACTGACCTTTTGCCCCAGTGCTGACCCCTACTCTGTACTGACACCTCTCCCTTAGTGCTTGCCTATCAGTCCTTGTACTGACTTCTTCCTCAGTGTTGTTGTTTTTTTTTTAAGCCCGTGAACTTGAGTCCAACCCTAAGGCTAGTCTTTGGTCCCTGTGCCATCTTTTAACCCCCATGACAAAACTCTTGCTAACATCTATCCCCTGTAGAGACCTCTGATCCTAACACTTGACCTGACCTCTGTCCATATGAAGTATTTATCTGTCCCTGTGCTGGTTTTCTAACCCAGGTTTTTCGGTCTACCTACAGTGAAGACCATCTGACCTCAGCAATGACTCCAGTCCAATAAAACTAACTCTGACATCCCATAATAACCTCTAATAAACCCCAGTGCTGACCTCCAAGCCCTAGTTTTGACCCCCATACCCTAGTGCTGACTTCCAAACCCTGGTGCTGACTTCCAAACCCTAGTGCTGACCTCCAAACCCTGGTGCTGACCTCCAAACCCTAGTGCTGACCTCCAAACCCCAGTGCTGAGCTTTGATCCTGGTACTTCAAACGACCTCCAGCCACCAGCATTAATTGACCTGTGACCCAAGTACTGACCTCCTCACTCGCTCCACATCTGCATCAGTCTTGGGCTCCTTCACGCCAAAGCTCTTGACATCTTCTGGGTTGACAAATGCCTGTGGGAACCAAGTGTACAATTAACCTCTTCATTTATCAATATCTAAGACATGAAAATGCTCATCACAGGAAGCACAATAATGATCATGTCGTAACAACATGTCTCTTTCGGAAGCTATAAACATTATAAGTACACCAGAAACAAAAGGTGCTGACTGTACTATAATAAAAATATTACATTTTCAGATGACGTACCAAGGTTGTTTATTGAAATGACAGTTAAAAAAAGAAAGAGCTTCTGAAAGTCACGAATGCAGATGGATCTTGAATACTGAACTCTGATACACTATGTAGAAGAGGAGGAGAAGGATCTCGGTGTAGTTTCTCCGATTCACTCACTTCATCAACTATCATTAACTCTCGTGGTGTTATGAACATCACTCTACTGTTCCATAGGATTCGTGAACATCAATCCTGTAACTTAATTTCCCACCCGTGTGATCCTCAAACTGAGGATGCATCAATGGCGTTGCCTAAAGGCCTCAGAAACTCTCTAGTAACGATGGCTGGATGTGTGTTCCCTCGGGACTTCTGCTGTAACTATTATTTTGCTTAAGGTTGGGATAAGAGACATATAATGCCCAAGTGCTTAGAGTAATTACTTTTCTGATCACACGATAGTGGTGTCTCCTAGACCTATTATACCTTCCACGTCAGTCAGTCACCTAGTGGCGGTTGGTGTACGCACCTTTCGGGTGATGCGGAAGTAGCCAGTGAGAGGGCCCATGAGGATCATCTTGGCCGCCAGAACCGCGGAGTAAAACACATACGTGATGAACACCGGGTTGTCTAGACTCCACTCTGCCATCTTGCGGCTTTTCTTGGTACTGCGACTGGTGTTGCTGCTACCTGTGAAACAAGCATTGTCATCTTCAGTATATTAAATCTGTGGAGGACCAGTGCGTATTATTCTTCAAAGATACACACACACACACACACACATAGTAAGCAAGGTAAGTCTTTCAAAACTTGACAGTATATTGATTTAATATGCAATGACAGATTCTTAATTTCTGACCCTCACATCACAAATACGAAAATCTTAAAGCACCACCCCGTTTCACCTTCGACCATTGGCTGTTGAAAAGCAGTGAGACATAAGAAAGAGCTTTTGGTGAGTTCATTTACAAATCGCAGAGGAAAAGGAAAACTGTAGCTTTTGTGTGGTTCTTACAATTCATAATGGGGAGTTAAGCCTCCAAAATGAAACATTAGTGGGTTTATTAGTAGAAAAATATCGTAGCATAAATGAATAGTGTTTTAACTACTTTGAAAGTAGTTTATGGACTCCCGTGGTTTAATGGTTAGCGTTCCTAACCGTGACGCATTCACGGGCCATCAAGGGTCGAGAGCATAGGTTCGAATCCTGGTTGCGGCAGTCGGTCCGCATTAGTCAACCCAGCTGTTCATCCTTCCCTAGGGACTGGTCGATAAAACGGGTACCTGGCTGGGATGGCACTGATTAGGGCCTCAGCTGCCCGTGCCGTCTCAACGAACATAAAAAGAAAAAAGTTATAATAGAGGAGGTGCAGGGAATAGCCTGGCAGAAGAAAGATAAGGCCAAGATACTATTCTCCCCCCAAAAATGAGATAGGCCAAATATACCGCCTTACCAACTGTATCAGCTTATCATGGGAAGAGAGAGATTTGCTTTTGTCATTTACCCTTGGAGCAAAACCTGTATCTACATCCCCAAGTAACACCCATGGAGCACATGCTTAGACCCTCCAAGTAATAAATAAAGAACACAAGTCTAGCTAGATACATTCGTGGGACAATCTGGAAACCCGCACACGAAATTCACGGAGGAGTATGCAGATCAGGTAGCACTCACGAAACGCGACGAGGCTTTTAAACGTCACGGATGGCACACCACAACTGACACTTGTCACATTCCATGACAACACGACATGCTACCACACTTGTCACACCACAGCAGCACAACAGGACAGTCACACCAGACATGACATGACACAAGACGACCATCTCCACGGCATGACACGTCACAACCACAAATCACAATACGAGCATGACATTGTATACCACAACACGACAGGCTACAGTCTAACAAACCACAGCACCACAACATTACACACAATAAAATGACGTGACACCTCCACAGCGCATCACAGAGGAAACACAAAATGTTACAATATGGCAATACAACAACACAGGACATGGTACAACACGAACCAAAAAAAAAAAACGATCAACACAACACGTAATACATCATACAGTCACAAGCTAAACCAAAACACACGACATTAAATGCCACATCATAATAACTGAAACACCGCAACACACGTAACATAACAACATGTCACGCCACATAATGTTAACACAACACAATACGGCACATGACATACCATGCTACATCACACACCACAATATAGCAGGGCACACATGATATGCCACATGTCACGCAACATATGCCACAAGGCACGCATGTCACGGAACTACAATATAACGTGCACCACAACTGATGGAATTTAAGAAGGCGTAACCGAATAGACAACAGAATATTATAGTGACACTCGTCACACAATATGACACACCCCGACACTGAACATGACGCGTCACTCTTCACGCACAACCAGTGTCACATGTCACACAACACGTCCCTTGCAGTACAACGCGACCACCACACACAACACGACTTTTCACAACACGTCTTAATATGGAACCTACAATATACTAACTAAATCAACAATGGGGGGAGTGTTAATACTGGTCATGAGGAAAAGACTTGGCGCTTATCATGGGGCCATGGAGTGACGCTAGTTAACGGGCACCTCAGGGAATACTTCATGTACTTATGGTCCATGAAAGACAGCAAACAAGGGCCTGCGTCACAAGCTGCATTCCGTCACACAGCGTCACTCGCGAACAACCGTCACTCACTCAGGTCAGTGCGGGTGCAAAATCACTGGACACAAATTTCTGGATTGGATCACCTTACAGCGTTCGGATATTCTGAGTTATCGTGTCCCCGGTTGGGTTTCAAGTCATGTTGCAGTGGGCCATAGGGCGGGGTGAGGGATTTCCGGATGGCCAAAGCTAACCCCAGTGTCGACACCGTTAACTATAAAGTTAATTACAGTCTAGCAATTACATTAAATATTCGTACAGTTTGATATCAGGGCTTGCGAAGGATATATGTTGTGTCGTAGCAATAACTAGTTTATTCCGGCAGTTCTGAATGTCTAGTAAAACGGTACACTACATTCCCCAAAGTGACTGGATCATATAAAGAAATCGGGCATTCTTCTCTCCCAAGATAATCCAAGTGATATACAACCTCCATGGTGGTGGTTGGGTATACACAGCGGTCTAAGAATTTTAAGACGTCGATTTGTAACACCTTGCCAGTCACACAAGAACCTGATAGTAGGGCCTACCATCCTGAGAAATTTAAAGATGAGGGGGAATACCTTGCCTGTTACACAAGGACCTGGTAGGAGCCCCCCACAAACGTAGAATTCTTCACTGTTGAACACACATTACACATATAGGCACGAAAAACAGCTGACACACGTAGACAAAAACACCCAGACAGCACTGGCACACCAAGGTCAAAAAAGATAATGCACACACAACCAGAGAGCTGGTTGTCACTGACCAAAGCCTGTGCCAGACATGGACCTGGCGAATCTTTTACACCCACTCAGGAATTTCCTGATTAAGACTTCAGCCCCTTCTCTTAGGGGGTTATGGGAAGGTTTACACTATTGGAGAGGAGAGCCGAAACCTAATTTGCGAAGGTAAGGTGGTACCGACACCAGTTATACGAAAATGTGGTTATGTTAACATTAGTTATGGGAAGTATGGAAAGATTTTAACACTGCCAATGGGAACACGGGTAAATAAGGGAGCACTGACACGAGTTGTGAAGACATAAAGGAATATGAACTAATTATGGGATGTCGAAACACGGAAAGTGTCGAGATTAAATGTAAAGCAACAGATAATTCAACAGAAAATGAAAGGAATAAATATAAACTCTATAGATATCATTTATTGCGCCATGCTGTCTTTCCTGTCGCGTCCCCATGCTCTCTTTCCTGTCATGTGGGCACGTCCCAGTGCCCCTTCCTTGGAGGTGGCTACATGCCAGCCCTGTCCTAGGGCTACAACTCTTAACAACCCTGGTTATGGAGAAATAAGGGGATATTTACACTGGTAAAATAAGGGAGCACTAACACAAGATTTGGAGAGTGTAGGCGTACAAACTCTAGTTAAGGGATAATAAAATAAGACACCTATTATTCAACACTTATAATGGATGCAATTACATTTCTTTGGTGAAATTCTATGTCACATGAGGAAGTTCTATTGAGCGGTGGTCAGGCAAGATCCCCATGATAAGTCTTAGACCGGCCAGTCGACTATGGGTCACTGTGGCTGTAAACGTCAACTTTAAATACATCGAATAATCTTTAATTCTAAGACTAAACATGCACTCACTGGCTATATGGCCTTTGTCTAGACGACGGAGGGTTAATAAAAATTATCTAAGAATCTTAGGTTAGTCGTTCAATTAATACTTACGGTTGAGGCGCTTCTGGAGACAGATGCCCCAACACCTTCAAGTTGAGCCGGAGAAAGTGTCGTACTGAACACGGTGCCGGTTGGGGATTTTGCTCCTTTGATCAAAGTACATCATCATCTAAAACTTTAAAAACTTACTTCTTTTCGTTGATTTCATTTTAATACTCTAAGAAGTCAAAGCTTTGATTATAAGATTTAAGAGAAATATTAGATAGATTACTAATGATTGAATTTTATGTCCGACAGCGACGCTTGATGTCTATAACATCTTGCGGTTTAACTTACACTGTCAAAGTTAACAGTTTGCTTATCATAATAACCAAGTTAATATTACGTAACTATTCTCGTAGGAGTGTACAGCAGTGCTATTGTTTTCTATAATGGAGACGATTAAATTGATCTTTATGGAAAGCAGCCGCATCATGATGATGTGTCCAAGGAGTGTGGCCTCAAGGTCGCTCGTACTATGCTTTGAGGCGTCATGCTTAGTCTCCAGTCACTTTCCGTTCTTTTTAAGTGTCATTCTCTAATATGTCGGTATGGTGGGTTACAGGTATAGAGGGTGTAATACCAACGATTCTTTCCCAAGTTGTTTATCAAACCTCAAACCTCTGGACTGGAGGGAACAGTGATGTGACTACGATTTTCCTAGACTGCTCTTTCTTATGATCTTCAAAAGAAAGACTGATAGAAATTTTGATTTTGTGTCTCAAATGTACCTCTCTTATGATTGTGATACTTTTTGGAGGAGAAACAACTAACTTCCGCGCGTATTTGTTGTAGTCAGAAAACTAGCTGCCATTACATTTATTATATTACATGAATGTTTAATGCCTGTTGTCCGTTTGTAATTTGTATTTCATCGTATTTCACAGCAGTTTCCTGTAACCTTTTTAGTATTCTTGAATTAGGAATATATTGGACGCTGAGAGCCCGTATGACAACAACGATAAGCTTTGCTT
The DNA here is from genome assembly GCA_038088735.1 of Panulirus argus. Classification (NCBI taxonomy): domain Eukaryota; kingdom Metazoa; phylum Arthropoda; class Malacostraca; order Decapoda; family Palinuridae; genus Panulirus; species Panulirus argus. Next base: position 9,191 of record JAYMFT010100157.1, read on the forward strand.
GAGAGAAACATCTTCATCGCTTTAGGGCACTCTCACCCAACAGGTCTTTGCATGCAGTAACTACTCAACCAATCCTCAGCCAAGTTGCTTACTTTGCTACGTCCTCACTTTGCTAGCGTTATGCTTGTTACCACTGTATTCGAAATGCCTTTGGAAGTGTTGTTTACGCTTGGGATCTTCGGCTAGGACCACGTCGTATCCCCACAGACTCCTGCCCGCTTGATGTGATGATCAGTCTTGTAAATTGGCAACCCAGGACCACTCGCCGGGGCAACCTGAAGATCACGAGACGGGGAATGCGTCCCCATGTCCCTTGGAAACCCCATAACCGCATGCGGGGCAACCCGATCACATGAGGTTTCAACCCCTGATGTTTATGTTGTGCAGGCTAGTGCCAGGACTTCACACCTGGTAACCTCGGGATCACGCGACAATGTAACTCTATCCATATACCAATTTTTTTTTATCCCTCCTCATTAGGAAGCTAACCCCACAATCACATACCACACAGTTCAGGGTCCCCTGACTTGGCAACTTTTCGTAGAGATGTACCTTGTAACCCCGTTGGTCACCCGCCTAGCAACTCCAGGATAAGCACCCCAAAGTGGCGGGTGGGCGTCGGGGTAGGGGACTCGGGGAGGGTTCAGTTGGGTGACGAGCAGGTGGGGTGGGGTGGGCAGGGCGCGCCGGACGCTTTGGCTTGCGTCACGTCTCTCTCTCTCTCTCTCTCTCTCTCTCTCTCTCTCTCTCTCAGTAATGTAACCGACCGGCGTTGTAACATTCGGCCGTCACTTCCTGACCCACCGACTCTCTCTCTCTCTCTCTCTCTCTCTCTCCCTAAGCATTTTGAGTAACTGTCGAAGAATGACTCCTCCAGTCGACCAGGTTGCTGTCTCCCCCCCCCCCCTCTCTCTCTGTCTCTCTCTTTTCCTTTCCAAGCATTTGAGTAACTGCCAAAGATTGAATACTCCTCCAGCCGACCAGGTTGCTGTCTCTTCCTTTTCTGCCTCACCCCTCAACACATGGGCTGCTGACATTCAATCTACAGACGTACCATCTCTTCATTTCACACCTTACACGTCTGCTACACGTAATTCACACGAAGAGTTCGTAACTCTATCCTGCGGCTAGAGCTACGCGTTAGCTACGCCTTTGCGGAGAATTTTTTAGTCGTAATCTCTCTCTCTCTCGCTCTCGCGGAAAGTGAAGGGTGTAAGAGAGTGGAGAACGGAGGAAAGGATGAAGTGAAGGAAACTCTTTCGGTTAGGGGGCCTGAACATTCAGGAGGTCGAGAGGCGTGCACGGAATGAACAAATTAGAGCCATGTAGTATATGGGGGGCAAAGTTCTGACAATGGGTTGAATCAAGGTATTTGGAACGGGGAAGAGAAACCAAGCAGTTGACGTGGTGACGCCATACCAGCCCAATGCCTTGGTGACACCGCGCTCACGTGACCTGGAAACGCCGTTCTAACACACAGCTTAGGAAGCACCATGATCACGTAATGTGCGATTTGAGAATCACTTGAGACACTGGAGAGGATAGTGCGGTCAGGCCCCCTCCTGCCCACCCACCAAACGATGTCTCTCACTCTCCTTCATCTGTGTCTTCTTCTCACTCTACTTACTTTGTTTCATTCCGTAATTCCTTGCATTTGCTGATTCCTAATCTTGTTCCTTCTCGCCCCCTTTTTGATGCCCGCTGCCTCCTACACACCATCTCCAAACACCTGTGTTATCCATCATTATATTTTTTTTTAATTTCTTGTTTATGTTTTACACATTGCCACACCTCATGAAAACGCTATTGTTGTAATATTTTCTTTTTCTCATCTACTGACGTTTCTGTTCAATGTCGTATGTTATCTCAATGATCGGTTCCTCTAAACATCAAAATCTGATTCTGGTCAACTGGTTCCTCCCAAACTTCTAGAACTGTTCCTGGTCGATCGAGTTCTCTCTTCCTCATGGACTTGTCCTTGGTCGATAACTTCAAAAGTATTTCAGTAGCTTGAAAGTTGTAGTCATGTCTCTCCATGTCCCTCACTTCCCCCTACCGTGGGCAGATCTATGGCAGCTGACTAGCTATTTCTGGTATGATTTTTGTTGTCCCTTGTTGGACCCTTTCCAGTGAGTTTATGTTCCTCGTTAAAGAAGCTGACAGACATAGTTTTACTCTTATCTATGTTTATAATACGCTGCAGATATTTCTTTTATATGCTTCCATTTTCCTTGTAACTGCCTGATCTGTTAGCATTCACTAATATATTATTAATTTCCTTTGGTAATTTCCTTCCCAAGTTGTTCCTTACATGGTGTTATGGTGACAGGGTGTGTGTCTGGTTAACTCCAGGTCCCTCTCAGCCGATGTTTCCTGTTATATTTTTTCCCTGAGAATTTCTAGTCATGGATTGGCCTCATATTACAGGTGCCCGCCCGGTCTTCATTACTTTGCATTTGGATGGATTGATTGTTGCTTCAGCCATATACGTCTTACCGGTGATGGAGTTTGCTTTTCTTGAGCATTTATCGCATATCAGACCTGGATACTCGTGCCTTCATTGATTTAGAATAGAATATAATCAAGTATGATATATATATATATATATATATATATATATATATATATATATCAAAAACAGTTGCGGTTCCTACGGTACACCAGTATTTACTTGTGCCTAGTTTGAAAAGGTGTTTCTAGTCCATTCGATGATTCTTTTTTATTTTTTATCTACTAAGGAGCCCTTCCGTGACACCTTCCTTAAGATATATTTTGTGCTGCCAGTCTCCTGATGGGCTAGTAACACCGCAGGATCATACTTTTGAAGACCTAGAAAGAACACCACTACAAAAGCATCGCTGCAGAACCACAACAACAATACTGTTCCGGCGCCACTACACCAATACCTGTGAAGGAGCACCTCAACAGTCCTCCATTCAGCACCGCTGGAACAATACGCCAGCAGCACCAATGCAGCGGTCGCCTGCAGCGGTCGCCTGCAGCACCGCTACAACATTCTCCTACAGTAGCAGTTCTACAGTAGCATCTCCGTATCACCATTGTAACATTACCCCTGCAGCACCATTACAACAACCTGTGCAGCACCACTACAACAGTCTACTGCAGCACCACTACTACAGTAACCTCAGCAGCAGCACTACAACAGCTTTCTGCAGAACCATTACAATAGTCTCCTGCAGCGTCACTTCAGCAGTACCCTTGTAGAACCACTGCAACAGTCCCATGCAGCACCACTACAACAGTGCCCATCCAGCACCACTGCATCATTATCCCTTGAGCACTACTTCATCAGCACCCTTGAGTTTCCACTACAACAGTGTCATTAAAACACCACTATAACAATTCTTGCAGCACCTCTACAAATCTACGAAAGCACACTGTACCCCTGCTGCACCACTAGGACAGTTTGCAGCACCTCTGCAACATTTCCCTGCACCACCACCGAAAGTGCCCTTGCTCCACCACTACAATATTACCTTTGAATCACCACCTCAACAGTGCCACTGTAAGAACAGTGCAGCACTCCCAAAATCACCACCGCGACTACCCATGTAGCACGACTACAACAAATGACTGCTGCACCGCTGCTGTAATACTCCTGCAGCATCACTACAGCACTCCCATCATCGCTACTACAACAATACCCATGCAGGACTACAACAATTATACCACCTGCACCATCACTGTAAGTACCTGGCAACAATATCCCCCACAGAGTAGCTCTTCATCACCTCTACGCCAAGAGTGCGAAGACCTCAGCAGCATCCTACAGTACTCCTGCAAGTCCCTCTACATTAACCCTTCAGGAAACCTTCTACAGCATAGCTAGAATTATCTATACAGCGCTACAGGGTAAAATCCCTCCAGGAGGTATACAGTAGTAGCAGCAATCCCCTTACCAGGGGCTACAATTGTGGTTCCCATGGCCGCCAACAGATAGCGCCGCCGTCAAAATCCTGTTGGACAAAATAACAACAAACAGTCGCCGGAGTAGTGGCGCCTGTGACCCATTTCCTGGTGTTGTGGACACTGTGGCACCCTGATGGCGTACATCCCGCCACCAATGTGGCCATGTAGGAAGAAGATGGCCGCAGGAGATAAAGGTAAAGAGGAGAGAGGAAGAGGGAAGTGAGGAGGGTGATGGTCGGGCCAGGGGTTGAAGGGGCGGCCCCCTCCGATATTCCCAATGGTCAACGTATCTTCCTTCAAATACAGTTTTGTGCGATTTTGTATTTTGTATTTTTAGTTTCTGTCGGTCCGAAAACGTGACGAGTCAAGTTTAATAATAAATTGAGAAACCCACAGTTACCCTTAAAAGTTATGAGAAATAGGCAAAGGTTCATTTACCTACAGGCTACACCTTCCCAACTTGATTACAGGTTATGATTTCCCCACATGTTGTCCCCTGTCTGTTGTCTGCCTTGTGCCCACAGACAGTTCTTAAATCATAGGCGGCCTTTTGATAAAAAAGAACCCCATGCCCACAGACTGCCGTAATCCACATGCTACCCCTTGTCTAGAGACTGTTCCTCACCTATTGGTTCCTCCTTGCCCACAGTCCTTCTCTTCCTTACAGATCTCCAAATCACCCTTTCTTCTGTACTACCACATAACACCAAAGCATCTCATGCATATACAGATTAATTGGTATGAATAGGATGGGATGAGGTTTATCTCTGATGATGTTAAGTGACCAAAGACAGTGTGTTGTGCCCAGCCATGGGCATGATTCACATGGTGAGCCCATACATTGTATGGACTCTGAGACTGTTACCACTTTAAACACAGTTGTCCTTATCAGTTTCAATGTTTTCTTTTTACAGTATAGAAACCAGACTCTTAGTCAGTCATGCTATGTAGTATTGGTATACAGTGTAAACGTTTAGATAGACTTGTTTATGATGTTGCATTTTATTGTTTGAAACATAAAACTCGGAATGTGCTTATTTATTTATTTATTGACATAGAAAATCATATGAAACATTCTGATTCATATGCCTTGAGAAGATAGTGACTGCAGGCTTTAAGACTGTGTGGTCATATCTTACTAGGGTTACTGGTGCCAGTGCTGTAAAGTTGTGGAGTGTCTGCTATCTTATTCACTACTTGTCAAGACAGTTCTTGATGCAGTCTAGGGATGGGGCCTATAACACTGATTTTTATATATTATTCCATGCTTTTGCCTTCCTGATACTGAAAATGTTTCCTCTTAGACCTCTAATCCATTGCTTAATGGAATATCATCAAATCATAACCTTGATATCCCACTCTCTCAGTGCAAACTTACTATAGTTCCAAAATGCTAAGAATTTCTTTGGTATATAATCCTGTTAACATCTTAAAGACTTCAGTCATATGCCCTCTCATCCTTCTGTATTCTAGCATCAATAGTTTTGATTTCTTTAATCCTACTGGGTATGATAAATTTACTAATGATGGTGCCGTGCTTGAGAGTGGTTCTTCAGTAAACATTCTCAAGGGCTACGTTACAGTTTTGTTTGTATGGTGCCCCTGCAGATTTTCTTTGTTCAAGGTGCAGTTTCCCTGAGGACTTGTACAATGTTAAGAATTAGTAGAACAGTTGTAGATATGAAAGAGTTGATTTTTAGCAAGATTTCCAACCTCACATGAAATCAGTAACTAATTGTGTGCCCTCAAAATACACATTAACCTTAACCACAAAACTGCAACTTTAAACAAGATGATGTTAACCAGAGTTCAACCTTTTTGGAAAATGGGGATTACATTCCTAGACCCTGAGGGAACCCCTCTGATAGCAGTCATTTTCTTTTACAACTCACCAGTGCACTACAGTAACACAAAGATAATATTTGAAACACTTTACTGTTTGAGTTACTTATAAACAATGCGTTTCTTAGCTGTTTTTAGCACTAAAACCTTAGGTAGCATTCTGGTGGGCCTATCCTAGGATAACTGCAACTGATCAGCTTGGGCTTCCATATGCTATCACTACCACATAAGCATTCTAGGCTCATAACTTATTATTATCAGGGAATAATGTAGAAATGATACTTCAGTAGCTTCATTAGGTATGACAGGCAAATTATATGCATTAGCTATTGTAACCCATTGTCTACTGGTTAGCACTACTATAATAGTGATGCTTCTTCATTTAAGTATGGCAATAAGTGCTTTTACCTACTTGTAGCAGTATTTGCTAATACTTTGCACATTTACATATTTAAAAGAGGTGCATAATGGCATGCACATTTAGTAATTCTTTCACCTCCATTACTGACAGTTGACAGCTACCCAGGAATTCATATTTATAACTACTTATATTTAATGAAGGATGGAGAATTTTTATATAATGTAGTAATTTGAAGTTATATTGAAAATATTTCATTAATCCAGATTCACCAGTAGACAAGGGGTATGGGTAATGTAATGTTATTGTCAGGTATTTTCAATAAGTTTGGGCCAGAACTGTATGATGATAAGGGAGGGAATGGTACTCAGGCCTTAGGAACCAGTTTCCTTTGGGGAACCTGTTTTGTAACATGAGCCAGTGGAAGTTAAAGGCTTATAGCTACTCACAGTTCATTTTATGACATACTTTTCCCTTTTTTCCATATATAGCACCACAGTATTGAGACATGTATCCATCTCAGTAACTGAAATGGCTCTTAATTGCTCTTAGAAAAGTAATGTCATGAGGTTGGTGACCTGAGGGATAGAAATAGTGAAGTGTGTCTTGTTGAACCATATTTGCTCATACAACAACTCTCTGGTTCCAGTAGCTGGGAATATAGGAACCTGATAGGTAGAATCTTAATGGATGAAGGCACTGGATATGTATAAGTTTCTTCTTTTTGTGTGATGAAAGTCCTTTAAGAGCATTTTATAAGTATACTGTAGGCTGATATAGAGTAAACAGACTTCTTCATTCTTGTCACTTTACTCTAGTTACTCTCATACACAATCTATTCAGTACAGGTATTGAAAAACAGGAAATAAATTATGCTAAAGAGATGAGTAGATACACAACATTTTTTTAAGATCATATGGTTCCTGTAACCCATAATGCTTTAAACCTTTGTTTTGGATTGAGCATCCTATATATAGCCTATTAATGGGCCTGGAAACACACTCATGAAAGATGGATTAACTTATGTGTTAGTGCTGAGGTGATATGTAATATTGAGATTCAACATACATGATTGCAACTGGGAGGGTATGTGATAACCATCATCTGCTTGTCAGTATTCTCAGCAGTTGATGTTTTGTGCTCAGTGTATTTTGCTATTGCAAAAAGGAGTAATATTTGATGGTAGTTGTTACTGTTACAGTTTTTTTGATGCATTGTAGTGAAAAAAGAATGTTTGTCTATCTGTAAGAGAGAGGGAAATAGGGGAATGGTGGTGACATAGAATGCCAATAATGGCTTTATTGTGTGAGAGAGAATAGCATAATTGTTTAAGCTTATGTAATTACATATATGTATTGTATGGGGAGGGAGCTTTACACTTGTGAGGCCCCCTCTTACATGAACCTTCTCTTTTATGGTGCAACTTTTTAAAGTTATGTAATCTGACCTCATTTCACTTGCTTTATTTCATTCATCCACCACTCCTGTCCTTTAAAAGTACTTTTTTACATCTTTTCTGACAAGTTTCTTCCTTAATTTCATGTAATGTGCATATGTATGAGCTCTACATACTTACTGAGAGGTGCAGAAAGTAGAATGTCTTATCATTTCTTGGTGAAGGCAAGTACAACAGTGGGTGGTAGGTTTAGGAAGAGAGGAAATATGTGAAGCAATTGGTGAAAGAGAGCTCATTTACGTGAGCAATGAGTCCTTATTCAGGGCAGTTTTAGCCCAGAGTGTGTTACCTTGATTGCTTTAGTTATGAATTTTGACTTAGTTGTAAATCTTTCTTTTGAAGCTTATGAATATATAGCCACTAGCATTTTAGCAAAATTTTGTTTAGTTCTTTTTTATTGTAAGATGTTTACGTTTGTGTTTATCATCAGGTCAGCCCTGAAGGGTTATTCTTCATATCCTGGATGCTTCATCCAAGACGAGATGGAAGACTTCTCCCAGCTTCATCTGGCATCCCCACCCTCCAGCCTTTCGTAAGTTTTTTGTACCATCCATTTTATAAAACAATGGTGAGAATGGCTAAGAAAGCTTTTGCATGGACTAATACTGTAGATGAGTAAAGAAGAAATCCATTATACCCAGTGGATATTCAGAATTAGTAAAGTGTAGGTTACAGTAAGTGAAACTTAAGCATTGTAAGTGGTAATCTTATGGTGTGCAATAGTTCCTTAAATGAGTTTTAAAGTAAAAGAGGAAGAAAGCAACAAAGGTGTTTTGAACTATTTTGAGATGTGGTGTTCTTTAAGTAACTGTAATTGTTAAAAAGTTGAAGGTTCTTCCTTTAAGTCCTTCAATTATAAAAGGGATTGATTTATCCTTGTTTGGAGCACTATTGTCACATCTGTGGTACTAAATAGATTTGAATCTAAAGCATTTCAGCTCTTCAGTTCTTCCAATCTGACCTCAAAACATGACATACTGAACTTTTCCAAGGCCATGCTGTTGGCTCTTTTTCCCCCTTAAAGAGATGTTACTACACTTTGGTTTCTGCTCCCAAAAGGTGGCTGCTTTGTATTCTTTTACATTAGCGAGACCTTACAATGCTCATCAAGCCATTATGACTCATTGTGTGGCCATTGGTAACTTAAAGATGTTCCATTGTAATATTTTTTATCTGTTCATGCTTCCAAATACCTTTGACTTGCCTCTTTTCAAAAGAGAAGGTTTCCACATCTTCAAATTAATCCAAGATTAATCTTCCTTTTCCTTATTCTTTCTGTTTTTCTGTATTTTTCCATTGTTGTTTTATAGAATGTTTGGTTTTGATGAGGATATCTCTCTACAGTTGGAGCATTTTGGAGAGAGGGAGTTTTAGATGATAAATGATGTTGTTTAACGACATCTTTTGTCAACTTTTTTGTCTTATTATATCTCCCTAAATTCTCATAAAATCCTGAATATATGTAAAATGTAACGTGTTACACATCACCTATGTACCTCATCCTTGGAATACATGTAGAATGCAATAGCAGATTGATATATCACTCAATTTTTGGAAAGAATATTTGAATGTCTTACACATTATTTGTCAGAATATCATTATGTATGGGAATGGCCTTTTTTGCGTTGTGTAGTGGGGTTGTTCATGTAGAGATACTTCACAAACGAGTCTCATTAAAATTTAGCTGAGTAATCCAGTGAGGCTCTCCTTTTGTATATGCAGTACTTTGCTCACTCTTTCCAAACTCCCTCACTCTTAACCTTCCACATTGGTGTTGTCCTCATTATCCATTCTGACTTGCATATTCTTTCTACATTTTCAAACTGTCTCAATAGATTTGTCTTTTACTTCATCTATTTTTATCGTAATTGTGGATAACCTGATTTCCTAATTCCTCGCTGCATGTAGTTTTCAGATCTCATGTGTGCTTTTACAAAATCTATATCAACTGCTTGAACTGTAATTGCTATCATACTGCAACAAACCCCTGCTTCAGAAGCTTACAGTAGTAAATATTGCTTGTGCTTCTTTTCATTTGAACTTTCACTGCTCTTCTGAAAACTGGTAATTTGGCCTTCTTTCATTACACTGTTTCATATTCCAGCTTTCAACTCATCATCCTTGCTGAAAGCATTAAATTAAATGACAGATTCATTAATTTTGTTTATTCCATGTACAGTTTTATACATTGGAGAAAATGTTACCATTACTTGGGATAAATGTTTGTTAATTAAAGCTTTATTTTCTTTTTTGGCATACTGTATTTCAGACTATTTTTTCAAACTTTGGGACCTCATGTCCACTTGCTTCACTGGTGTTTGATCTTTTACAGTGTAATTGGATTGTCTCTGCGTCTTTTGTCACATAAAGGTAAACAAGATAATACTAATCCTATACCATGTTGGTGGTGGCAGTGGGTCACAGATCAGACAGTATATTGTGATTATGTTCCTTGTAGGTCTTCCTGGTGTTCCACACAACTGTAGTATGGTCTAGGTGTGCAGCAGAATTCCAGTAATACTTTATAAGCAGGGGAACCTTTTGTGGTAGATTGGAATGTTTAAATAACTAGAGACATTTGTTAAAAAAAAAGTTAATTATATATTGAGTATCTACTTTTATGTGCAGCTGAGGAGTTGTAGGAACTTGAAGGAGAACATTTAGAGGAAGAAAAATGAGACTTCTTCACTGATATGAAGCAAATTATAACACTATTATGTTACTTAAGTTTCTAAATTACATTCACTTTAATGCTTCCTCTTGTATTTAGGAAATATAGCTGTTTTTTGAATGTTAAAGAATTTGATATTTTCATCTCCATTTTCTTTAATTATCCCCATATATTGGGTCCAACCCCACTGTATGTATTGTTTCATGATATATTGGTAGCTAATTGATATCAGAACACTAGAAAATATCTGATTAGGGAAGAGTTCACAGCACCTCATCACAGAGTATGTACCCCAACACAAGCATGCCATGTGGTGGACTGATGCTGAAAACACAATGCACATCTTAATTGTTTGAAATTTCATACAGGACATGAAAGTCCAGATCGTTCATCTTAATGAAAGCTTTCATATTCCTTTTTACATTAAAAAAACTTTCTCTTTATATTTTTGTATTGAACATTGCTTAGGTCATAACCTAATGGTCTTGATATCTTTTGGAATTGTGATATGGTAAGCATGTAATATCGTTTTGTCATAGTTTATCATGAGTATACTCTGATTGTAATGAAGTTCTAAGTTTACTCAGTCCTTCTTGGATTATGATCAGCTGAAAACCAGGTATTTTTACTACATATTGTTTTCTGGTTTTCACTGAATAATACAGTTATACTTAGGTCTTATAAACCCATTGTTACATAGGGGCATGGTTTTACTGCATGGTTAGGTATTATGGATTGGTTCTACTTTGGTCTTTTTTGTGTCTTGGTCTGGTTATGTTCAAGATGTGTCATATTTTATTGTTTCTGTGATATATTCTGGTTACATGGTTGTCTAGTTAAGTCATGGCATTTTTATTGGTGTGTTTTATAATGTGATTTGGTGCAATGTGTGGTTTTGGCCTAATGTTGTCTTATTGTGCTTTATTATGGTTATATTGTGGTCATTGTATAATTTGGTCTGTTAACATTATAGTATTGTTATTCTTGTGTCTAGTTATATAGCATATTCTCGCAAACCAGGACACTCTGAATCCAAGACCCTCTAGAACCTTGGCATTTTGAAAACCTGCTGGTTCTGGTTACAGGAAAAACTAAGAGATGCCATTCTGGGTTGTAGGTATTTTTTCCCTGTGATGTGATTGGTGCAGCATGATTCTTTTCCTTCCAGCACCCAAAATACATCCCAGACCTTGACCAGATAGCCAAGGTTTGGGAGGATACAGTCTTGGGTTTGAGATCCAAAATACTTTCAGCCCTGACATCCTTGTGTGCCAGTTAAATAGGGATAGGAAGGATATATTGTAGTACAGTACAAGTATAGCTATAGTTTAGTGTCTTTATGCTGTAGTTTGTTTGTTGTTGTCTCCAGCCTTATTTATCCTCTAGCTTGGTGGTAATATTGTTTGTTAATGACATTGAAGCCTACCAGGATGATGCATGATGTTCTTGAAACTGCTGTGGATGATTTACTACAGTATTGTTACTCCTGCTGGGTGTATTGATGTGTGTTTTCCTCACAGGAGGAGCCCATTACAACCAAATATGATGTGAAACATCTAGAAATGTTTGTGTGTACACATTATGGTATTCCTTGTGGTTTGAATAATATCGCCATGCAGGCAGTTTGTGTTTTGTTTACACTGATATATGGGTAGGTTGTGGTTAGATGACTACTTCCTTTGGAAGGGGGGCAGACATGTTGCATCTTGATTAATTTTACTAGCATAGACAAGTTAGCTTTAGGCATGCAGAAATTAGAATCTTTTCAGTTATTAACTAAATCCAGTTAATTTTGGTAGTCTGTTACCTGATCCCTGTCATTGTTAGAATGTTTCTGTACAGCATAAAGGCATGATGTTTGTAGGGATCAAGATCTTATTCACATCATTGGTATTTTTTGTTTATTCTAAAAATGCATACTAGACAGTAGCAAGATTTGAAATATTTCCCAAACACCAATGTCATCATGTATGATGCATCCTACACACTCACTCACTTGTTTCGTTTATTATGTATGTAGTGTGCTTGATTTTCTGGTGTTAGGTGCAAAAGTAATTGCAAAGAACACTCCTTGCTTCACTCATAACAGTAAGCATTGTCTTCATATCAGAAACTCAAACCCAGGACAGTTAATCTGTGTGACTTTTGTAGTAGTTGTGGAATAGTAACTAAATACAGTATATAATGCCAGACGCCACTAGTTTGGTTTGCAATTTATCCAGTCGAGGATTAGGCAGACAATGAAAGAACTATATTGACTGCAGTCACTGATTGTGGAAGAAAAAAGTCAGTGGGCTTTCCCCTTGTGTTTAACCTTAAAGAAATATTTCACTTGTACTTTTCTTAGTTTGTACATCATATGTATTGACATAGGGAAGCCACTATATTGAGTCTGCCTGTTTTGTGGGGCTTCATTCCTTCATTGGCTGGTGATAAAAGCTGCAACTCCCAGTCATCATGTTGTTCTTGTTCCAGTGAGTCCAGCCTCATATTATCATGTAATTTTACTTGGCCAGTACTCCTTCATTTTGAGCATCTAAAATGGAATCCACAATGATATTATTTGATACCAACCCTGTAAAACAACTCACGTTTGTAAATTATTTGCTCTTTTCTAGAACGGTTAAGTTTTTATTGTCGTATAACTGTGCTTTTGAAGAATTTGATGCAGGATATCAGAATTTTGGATGTGATCACTGATTTTTTTTGAAAATTTTTCTGGTTTCATAAAGTGCACAACATTTTTTATTGCTAGAAATGTCGTTATCAGTTGCAGGTTTGATTGTATTTTGTTGGTTCCCAGTGATAATTGAGGCAACTTCCCTACTTGTAGCAGAACCAGCATTTACAATACAGCACTTTATTTAATGTTTCATGAGTTTTTGGATTTTAACAGTAGTATGTGTTGAGATGTATTAAGGTGAGGTGTGGGTGAAGACTATGCATAGGTCATTGCATGATGTATGACAGCTGTCTTTTTGTTGTATGTATATAAATAGTGATAAGACATTGTGGGATTGTGGTGTAAGGAACTGAAATGCCACCTTCACAGCTAGTTTCAGCATTTGGTGCTGGTTGATTAGCTGTGTTTGCTACTGATTTTTTAGATTACCTGTTGTGAACTAATCACTGCCATTTGGAGACCTAGAGTATGTAATGTTAACCTTTTCAAGTTTTAGGATGCCATAGACCCCTTATGTGAAAATGTAAGTAGTGTATTGCAAATTGTGGTGTCTGTGCCTTCATGTATTTTTTGAAAAACAGAAAAATTGTACTTCTTTCACTTTTTTATTTTTAGGGAACTTTTTAAGCTTAGCTTTGATAATTACTGTACGTAGTTAATTCTGTAATGACCATAGTGGCCATGTTGAAAAAGGTAAGAACTTATTGATGCTTTTTTATACATATTTGCCATTTCCTGTGTTACCGAGGTAGCATTCCAGAACAGATGACTGAGCCTAAAGGGAAAACTCCTCACTTGGCGTTGATAGAACATTCTGGGAAATGGATCTATAGAAGAAGCCCGTTGTGGAAGTAGAAGTAGTGGAAAAGTTCAGTGTGGAAATGGATTCAGAGGAGATACTCATTTTGATCACTAAAATGAATGTATAGGTGGGAGATAAAGTTGGAGGGAATGATATGTGGGATTCCAGGTGAGAATGACAGCGATGAGGAATTTGTGGGGTATGTGTGTGAATATGCGGGTATGAGTGTTGTGTAAATGATTTCAGCTTGAGTATGTCCATGGGTATACATGATGTTGGTATAGAGAAGACATGATAGACAAGAGTATGATTGCTATATTTTTTTGTTAATAAACACGTTAGGTCCTGTATTGTGCAGGGTGTGTGGTGTGGGAAAATGTTAACTTTGGAGGTATCATTTCCATGGGTAGTGGTATGTGGGTTAGAAATAAATTTTAGGTGAGGTTCGACTGGAATCTATGAATGATACAGGAAGTATAAACACCAGATTATGGAGAGAATATATAATGTAACTTCCAAGAAAAGTCAGTTGAGAGGCTGGGAAACAGTACATACTGAGATTAAGGTTATACACAACTGTTTGAAAAGTGATATAGTTTATGCTGCTACATAGGTATGTGTCACTGTAAAATGAGGTTGTGGTAGAGATGAACAGCTTTGTAATATGGGTATTTAAGAATTCTGGTGTATGGGAAAATAGAGAATTTTGGATGGAGAAGTTGCATATTCAGGAAAGATGATGAGTGTAGACAAAGCCCATGATATAAAATGCTGAACATAAATAAGGAAAAGTTGATTAATGTGAGTAAAAGGGAAGCAAATAAGGATCTTGGAAGGAGAATTGATAAAGATGTAAGTAGAATGACAAGCTTTATGAAAGATGTAAATAGGTGCAGCAGGTTGATCTATATGAAAAGTAGATATGATTGACAAATTAGGGAAATTTCTTCTGTTGAAGTGTAAGGTTTTCAGGAAGTTGAGCACATGTATAGATACTTGTTACCTGAGATTGGACATGGCACCCACTTTGAAAAAGTGCCTTTTGATAAGGCTTTTCTACTATCAGTTGATGAAAGGGAGTACAATCGTATTGAGGAACTTCAGCCTCCAAAGGAGTATATCATTTCCTTGGTTCTGATAGTTGCACAGGATTAAAGCAACAGGTGCCCCACAAAAGGGATCCTGATCATATATATGTAATTGTGCTATTGTTAGAAAGTGGTAACAGAAGAATGTACCAAGCAAGGAATGCTCAACATCCTTGAAGGCTCTGGCTGGAGTGTCCTTATGTATGTAGATGTAACCAGGATGAGAAAGGAAGTATGGCTTGTATGTTTAGGGAAAGGGACTTAGATGTTCTGGCTTTAAGCAAAACTGCTTTAGGGGAAAGGGAAAGAATTGTATGGGGACAGCTTGGAGTAATGTTTGGGGTTAGTGTAAGTAGAAGAGCAATGGAGGGAGTTGCACTTCTACTGAAGGAGGAGTTGTGTGAATGTGTGAAAGAGTTTAAGAGTGAGCTCTTGGCTGATGTGGGTGAAAATGAAAATAAAAAATGAAAGGCAGATGATTGTTAGAGCCTATGCACCTGATGGCAAGAGGAATAATGAAGGTCGGCAAGTGTTTTGTGAGGAGCTTAGAGAGTGTGTCAGCAGTTTTGATTGATGATGGTTGATTTGGATGTAAGAATGGTTGATGTGGTAGTTGAGAGTATGATTGAGAGAGAGAGAGAGAGAGAGAGAGAGGGAGAGTTTTATGAGGATTTGGGAAAGTAGGAAATGACATAGGTTGCAGTTTCTCACTCAAGTTTGCCCTCAGAGCCACACGATCCACAAATAGGTGATTCTGACTTCACTGGTCTGATTCTCTGTGCATTCCACCAGCTTCTTAATTACCATAAAACTTACCAGATATGCTTAGCAAGCTTATACCTCTGTAATTTGAGCATTTACTTTTATAGTGGGGTATGTGCAGTCCCACATAATTTGTAATATGTAAATTCAAAGCGTAGGATTGTGCTCGGTGTTTAAAGCTCAGATATGTGTTGAATGTGTGTGCTCTCTGAAGTTGACAATGTTAGTCCTTGTGATGTTCTTAGAGGTTGTTTTGATATCATATTATGCCCAATATGAGAAGGTACTGATCTAAACTATATTTTATGTTGCTAACAGTGCTTTGTGAAAATGTGACCATGCAAATATGTGTAATGTTTTTTCCACTTAAGTGGGATTTTAAGTTGTTAACTACCAAATTCTTTGTTTGTCCCAGTATTGTCATTATCATTTGCATTAAAGTTTTTTTTCCTTCTGAATGATTTATTCATTCTAGGGATGGCTTGTTAGCACCCCGAGTGTCTACTCCCCCAGTCCCACGTCCCCGTAAAGCTTCATCACTATCCCTCAGCTCCACTCCTAAGCATCTGTCCACTGTGCGACACCTGCCTGCTACGCCTCATACCAATGGTCACGAACTCCACCAGAAGTGAGTACTACCAGCCCATGTCCCAGCACTGATTATGTTGGTGGACTTTCAGTTATGTGGGTCTGTTTGAATTTAGAAGTAGTTTGATAACCATAGCGGTGTTTCTTGCTAGATGTTTGTCTTTACAGGACAGCAAGACTAGCTTTGTAATGATTTTCACTTGTATGGATGTTGTTCTTCACTGAAGCCTCTTTTATTATGCATGACCATGCAAAGTAGTATTCTGAACACACTTGATATCATTGTTCACTGGAGTGCAAAGATAGTTAGCAAGTATTGTTAGTAAGGGAAAACTTGCATGAAAGCCCTCACTTTGTTAAAGGGCACAGCTAAATACTTTTACTGCTATGCTTTTATGACCTACTATGCATGTGCAAGTATCTTCAGATATTACCTTTGCTATCTTATTTATACTTGTATAACACATCAGTGAGGGGTATGTAGTGTAAGTAGAGGCCTGCCATTTAAGTACAAGACCATCTGTTTTTCCAGCTCAAATACTTTTGTGCTAAAAGTAGTTTGATGAAGTAATTATTTTTTTCTTGTTATTGTTTGTGAACTAGAAGAATTGGGATTGGGATTTCTTTTCTACCTACCCCAACCTCAGTTGACTTTTGATTGTGTGTGAGCTGAAACATGCTTGGAAATACAATAGCGCAGTTGATGAAGCAGTCATTATAGAAAAATTTTTGAAGGGTCCATTGGTAACTGCTGTTTAGTCACGATTGGCAGGTTAAGGGTGTCTTTCCAGTCCACTCTGTGTCTTAGGAATGAGGCTTTTATAATTGGTATTTTGTAATCCATTAAGTGTGTTTATCTCTGAACCTTTTCTCGTTATTACAAAGGACATTATTTTTGTTCTAGCAAAAGCAGTCGTAGCCATCACGGAATGCAGCGAGCTCCATCTTTAGACTCTGCCACCCACCGAGACATCCCACTCTCACCCATAACACGGATACAAAGCACTCAGAGCGACAGGTTAGTAGTGAAGGGATTGAAGTAATTAAAATATAGAAGTATATGACTAGAACTGTTCAGAGTATAATACATACAATTTTTTTTTTTTTTTTTTTTTTTTTTTTTTTTTTTTTTTTACCTCCTGTTACACACCACAGTTAATGCTACTCTAAAGTTAAAGGATGAAAGTAAACAGCATGGATAAAACTATTTACATTAAAAGAAACAAAACACAAAAAGAAATAATTATTTACAGGGCACAGAAAGTTATGTTATCACAATCCAAGTAAGTTTTCAAACCAAGAATCTCTTCCTCTACACAAGCACAATAATCATAATACTGATAATCCTATTACTCTTTACCTACGGGCAAAATAAATATAACACAATTAAACACAGTGCAGTACAGTGGCTACTAATACACAAATGGTGGGCAAGAGAAAATTACACAACTTTATTTCAGCTGTCAGCTTGAAAGAATCAACAACACAGCACCCCTTGGGGTATTTATTAGAGGGGGTAACTATACAGGGTCAGTTCTGAATGGTCAAGAACAAGAAATATATAAATGACGTGCTGACATCACCCAGGCAGGCCCACATCTTGACTGTGATTGACGAGAAGTCTTCTGCCGACCATCACGCCACTCTTTGGATTGGCTGGAAACAAGAAATATGGAAATGAGATGATGATGTCAGTCGAGCTGTGATTGGCTAGTGGTCCCCCCTAGCATTTAAGACACCACCTTGCTCATGACTGCACCTGTTGTCCACGGCCTAATGCGGACATCAATTTGTTTAACAATATTAGACCTGTACAGTAATGATATAATCCAGTACACACACAGAACCACACAATTTCGTAACAATCTGTTTATCAGAAACAGTCATGGACTGCTTTGAATTTTACTAAAGATTGAAATTGCAGCCATTCATTCATATCTTTCATATCTGCTCCCTCTTCTCTCACTCGATCTGCTTTTCGCTTTGACACAGCTTCCACAATAAACTCAGACTTGTACAGGATATCTCAGTGGGGTACACAAAATCTGGTTAAGTTTAATGCCTCCATGACCTAATTTCTACCCACATGTCTATTGAAACTCCTCACAACTCTCGTATCTCCTTTGACGGTTCTGTAATTCCACCTCTTGACTCAGTGAAGATATTTGGTATTACTGTAACATCCGCTCGTTCTTGGAAACCCCACATTATGGGAATAGCTAAATCTGCCTCTTCTGAACAGTTGCTCCATTTATACAAAGGATTGATTCGTCCTTGTATGGTGTACTGGTCTCACGTTTGGGGTGGTTCTAGCTCTGTGTCCTTACTTGACAGAGTTGAGTTCAAAGCGGTCCGACTTATAAACTGTCCCAACTTGACATCCTTGCCCTATGCTGCAATGTTGGTTCACTTTCTCTCTTCTATAGGTATTACTTAGGCTTTTGCTCCTGAGAACTGGCTGCTTGTGTGCCCCCACCACTAGCTAGACCAAACAATACTTTGCAAGCTGCAGCATCACATGATTATTGTGTGGCCATCAGCAACTCAAGGGTGTGCCGTTTTGATAACTGCTTCTTTCCCAACATGTC